>JAHWFP010094219.1:48954-82143 GCA_023313725.1 Lithobius niger | reverse complement strand
GTGTAAGTGACTGTCTTTAATGTAATCAATTAATTGGCAAAAATTTTGACATGGGAATATACCATCACATTTGTCAGGTCTCCGGAAGTGAAACCAAAAAAAGCGAGATGCTATTAAAGTTGAAACGATGAAGACCAAGCCAATCATTTATCTTCCTGTGATAATCATTATCATCCTAATCACATTAATCATAATTACTTTTTGTCATGATAATTAGTTTGAAACTGGAATAAAACTAAACAGCTGCAAAGTTTTCATGTGTTACCGCTTCTGCTTTCAAATCAAATGCAGTGGTGGTTTCTCGCTCGGACAATTGCGTCTGCAGTTACCGGACGCTGCACATACTGTCTCTGCAATTACCTAACCGACAGATTGTTACAATGATTGAAAATAGAATAAATTCCTAAACTTACATACAGTTGTTTTTTATTGTTTTAGCCACGAGCGTGTGAATGCTGTACACATTTTTTAAAAATATATTTATACCTATTTTAGCAAATTAACATGAGAAGTGCCGGCAGACGTATTTGAACAGTTACTCAATTTTTTAATCCATTGCCAACAATTATTTTTTTTTTAATTTAATATTAAAAAAAGTTTAATTATGAAAAAAAAAACTTTTATTTAAACTTACCGCTTCATCATTTACCATCAGCATGTAAACGTAAAACACAGTGCCTGCAATATCCACTAGACAAACTAGCATCGTGGCTACTATCCATGGCACTAAGCACTTGTGACGTAACGGTGAGACCTGTAGTGAATAACAGCCTTTATGTGAAGTCAACATTGGAAGCAGACATGTAAGAATTTAGCATAGAGTGATTGAAACAATTGTTAGCTTACCATGCTGTGACTTAACGCTACCAGTAAAGACACTACACTGAGCAGCCATATAACGTTCGAGATAAGAGATATTCCAAGAAACGACCGTAGTGCTGAAATAAAATAAATACCAACATGTGAATTAAAATACACTCTGAGCACAATGGACACGTGTGAGCGTATCCCTGTCAAAAGAAAAAGTGGATAATGGCTGCGCGGCACTGCTGTCGTTAACGCGAAGCACCTGAGGGCTAGCTGATGGGTAGCAAGAAACTGAAGTTTGGTTTGACAGGTAAGAGAGCATTACTTACGAACTACGCTATAAACAAGCGGCTGCAGTAATTACCTAGTCGCAACCGGTCTTCTGTACACTTCCGCCACTTTTGGGCCATTTCTGCTTCATACTTCCGGTATTTTTTTTATTCACTTTTAACTAAGTTTTGGACTCTTGATTCTAATGGTGAAAACAGTTTGTCTCTATCTGGTATATGATAGGCTTACTTGTGGGCCACTTCTGCTTCATACAGTTTCCGGGTTTTTTTTATTTCTTTTAACTAATTGTTGGACGCTGAATCTAATGGTGAAAACCGTTTGTCTCTATCTGGTACCGTTTCATAGATACGCTCACTTGTCAGCTACTGCCGGTTACTTGTGGGCCACTCCCGCTTCATACTTCCGGTTTTTATTTTTATTCCTTTTAACTAATTTTTGGACGCTGAATCTAATGGTGAAACCGTTTGTCTCTTCTATTTGGTACCGTTCTGGAGTTGAAAAAGGTGACAAGACGGACGGACAAAGTTGTTGACATAGTCTAATGAGCCGTTTCGGCTGTACAGAAGATTAAAAGGTAAGTATTTTAGGATAAGTAAAAACCAATTTTATCTTTGAAATTCTGTATTATTGATCATGGATCATTTTGATTTATTAAAGTAGTTTTTGCACGTTTCTAACGTAAGTAAGCTAAACTAACATATTGTAATCTGGCACTTCCACGGAAGTTATTTATAAAGCCAAGTCAAAAAGTTAAAATTGAATTCCTAGACAAATCTATCATCCTTCAGAAGTCACTTAAACATTTTATGTTAATTGTTTTGGTGGTTTTCTGCACTACATTCTGCATTTTGAAACTTGCTTTATTTTTGTGAACTCTTCTCAAAGATAGTGTGATTGTGGGGTTTCTTATCTGCAAAATACTAACCTTCAGTACTATGTGCTAAAATCGCTTATTTTTAGCTTTTCATTGCCCATATTAAATTAATTTATTTTTTGTCCTATTATTAATTTTCCATCTAAGAATCACAGCACACGTTAAATCCTGCTAGTAATTTCATTAGATAATTGATGAAAATTTGAATAACTGTTAAATGTACCAGAACCAGTTTTCAACTTATTTTTTATTTTGACTTGCCGCGTTGCCCAAATGTTGTTTTTGATTGTCTAACATAGCAATGGCACCAATATAGTGGTTATTTAAAAAAAAAATGTGATTGGCTGATATTTCGATTTTTTCGATATTTTTTAGCTACTGTAGCGGAGAATTTTTCATACTTTTTATACTGATACTAGCAGTCGGATTAGTATAAAAGTATCAGTATCAGGATTTGCCCGGGGTTTCGTTTCTTCCAGTGTATTTCCCCAGTTTTTGGCTTTCGCTCAATGTTGCCTGAACGTTCACTGCGACGAGTAATTTTTCTTCCTGTGATACTCCCCTTTTCCTCCCATCCTCATCCTCTTCCTCCTCGTCGGTCCATCCTACCAGTTCCTCTACTCCCTGTCCTCTTTTCCCCTACCCACTGTCGTACGCCTCCAACACCCCACCTTTTATCCTTTCCTCTCCCTTCCCCCTTCTTCGTTCCCTATTTGCTACACGTAGTTGAATTTGGATGGGTCGTTAAGTTAAATACTGTCCCTCCCCCATTCCTCCTCTTCCTCCCGTCCCAATCTCTTTAGTTATTATAGCATTATAAACCCAAGAGAAAGCAAACAGACACACTACCCAACAGATGAACATTCCCTGTCCACAACCTCCTCTACTCCCACTCTCTCTGTAGTCTATCGCTTTGGCTTGAGCGATCCATACCGTGGGTAAATAAAACGATGTCCTTCTAGTATGATATCACTTAAGACTTGCCCCTTAGATGACCGCACAGAGCTAATTGTTAGTCTAGGCAACAATGTGCCAATTTCAACTTTTCCAACTGCCAAAGGAATAACACGCACACCCGTTTTCATTGTTTTAATTGTTGGGGTTGTTGTCCTCGTTCGGCTGTGACACTTTGCTTTATTAGTAAAGGCAGTAGCTTTCACTGTAAGGTTTGACCTCAGTCTCCCATGTTAAAGCCTAAATTTCGATGCTTAATTTCTCTGCCATCTTTAAACATTTTCTATTGAAAGTTGGCATGTGAGCTTTGAGGGACTTGGCCAACACATGTAACAACTTTTATTAATTTCCGATTTGACACATTGAAGATCTGGACTTAAGCTGAAATCGTGAGTTTCATTTTTGTCTTGTATGGTGATCTTTGTAGGACACGTTTATACAATGGTGTCTCCAGACTAATCCATTTGTCGTAGGAAGCTGGTTCTCAGCTCATTTTGAAAGATTTACTTCTGGAGATGTGCCCTAAAAACATCATTACCAGTACTGTGAAACATTTGAATAATTTTCAAACTACAATCTTCTTCCATCATCGCACAATTTCATACATAAGACACTCACAGAGTCTTGCTAATTTTTGACAACAATGCTACTGTCATCATCAGGATCTTCAAAGGAAAAATTAGGCTCCTGGTCACATTCTTGCTGTTTGCCAGAATTTGAATTTGGCGGAACACGTAGCCTCCTGTATTTACAAGGTAGTGGACCATTCATGGGTAAAAAGGTCAAAATACATTTGCCGTTTTGTTTGCCAGTTATTTAAAAGCTGTCTTAGTTAATGCAGAAAAGTTAACTAAATATGTATAAAGCTAAACTTGTTCGCACATTTTAAGCCCAACCACAAGTCCGTGAGACCTCTGTGAGCGGCGCAAGTATTCTAGCTTGAATTCATGATACCAATGAACTGAGCGAAAATCGTGTACAGTAAGTTGCTAAACTGAAAATTGATTTGCTGCCTTAGACCGTCAACGCCATGATTTTACAGACATCTTAGTTATGAGAGACGTTTGGGATGCCAACGCCTTACCAGTTATCTCTAAAAGGAGAAGGCCCGATTTTAAAAGCCCAATGCATAATGCGAAGTTAGTGAGGGGTCAAACACACCCCAAACAAACAAGAGCAATAGCAGCCCAGTGGTCAAGAGTCCCGGCCTCCCAACCAAGAGGATGCAAACTCAACTTCAGCGTGTAACCAATACAGAACTAAAAAAAAAATTCACTCTGTTCACAAACGGCCGTATACCTTTGAGGTCCGACTGTGTTCTTGCTATAGTTGTAGCCGAAACGTCGGCTAAATTTGTACAGAAAAGGCTTTACTTCCAAGTTTTCGTCAGTTGAAGTCTGATAACAATTAATTCCATAAAAATCGAGCAAAGAATTAAAATTGAAGAATAGTTGGCGGTTTAATTTGCTAGTAGCTCTTTTCCTCTTAGCCCATCGCCACCGTGATTTAAGACTAAATTCTCAGTTAATTTAGGAACGTCATCTGAATCTTCCGCCATTTGAAAAGTAAGCAACAATACTTTTCAAACCTAAATTGTAAGTGTTTGTTAACGTTAAATTAATTTTTTTTAATTTAAATTCACCAGTTAATTCAATTTGTAAGACATTTGTAAGACTACGTTGTAAATACCTTGTGAGTAAGATTTAGAATGAACTGCAAACACAATTGTAAAAAAAAAAAAGATGAAAGATGACGATATTAATTTAAGCAAGAATTTATAGGGTTCTTGATTTGAGTTATGGTGGTCTTTAACAGTTAGTTTTATTAGTACTTATCTAATTGGGAAGGCATTGCTAGGGGAGGCACGATACAATAATTTTTTTTTTAATCCCGACAATCTTTTAAAAATTATCTGGATTATGTCTAAAACAAATTTCGAGGCTGGAATAATCATTGTAATTTCATTAATTAAATAATTCAAAAAAAACCTTGATTGAAGCCTGCTGTAGGCTGTTAGGCGTACACAAGTAAAGCAAGAGTGAAATTGAATGGTAAAAGTAAAGTAAAATAAAATGATAAAAATGGGTTCGGGCTAGGGATATTAGGGACATTACTCATGTGTATGCAAGACATGTTTTACCTGTTTCATCAGTATATGAAATGGCTTTTTTGTTGATGACATCAAAAAATTGGAGGAAATCATCGGATTCTGGAAATGTAGGTACGTCTGTTGTGTTCGTTGTTTCAGTAGTGGAGTTCGTAATCGTAGTGGTAATGGTTAGGGTGGTTGTTGGAATTTCAGTAGTCGTGTCTGTTATGTAGCTTGTATTCACTGTTGTATCCGGTGGGGTGGGTGTTTCATTGTAGGTAGTAGTAGAGGAAGAACCGAGGAGCTGAGAGTATAGTAAAGACACAATAGCAATTGCTAATGCGGCTTGAATCTGTAACAAGAAATGTCACATTTATTACTGATATCGAAGGTTAAGTGGATGAAATCCACAATATTACAATTTACGCACACCAAAAACAATTTCGAACCATTGGTTTCTAACAATTTCCGATTGATTTTTCTTAATTTTCGGTCCAAAATATACCTGATTTCTATCTGACAAAAAAAAAGACACTCTCCGAGTTGTACTTGGTCAGCGTACAAACTTTTGTTAATTTCGGTTCATTAGTTTTGGCGTGATACTCCCACAAAGAAACCCCAATGAGTCTTTGCATAAGGAGCTACGCTTGCTCCACTCTAATAAATTTTCCTTACGGGCTACAATGCGTAATTTGGTGACACAGTACTGGATGCAGTTTGGTCTATAATTCTATATTTGCGTGTAGTTCTTTTTTCTTTTGTTTGTAAAATCACAATAGCAACAAAGAACTGCCCAAAGAAATGCACATAAAGAGTCCAATTAGGTTAAGTTACGATACTGATGAGTATTGACATTTTCAGTTGGAGCGTCATTTGTTTACATTACATGTTCAAAAACGAATTTACCAGTTATGCATCTTTAATGTTTCATTTGTTGTGAATGCACTTATTAAAAGTCAAAATTTCAGATTTGAAATAATTTATTATTAAGTCAGTCACTGGATTCGAACTGGCATCACTGCTCTCCGAATTGTCTGTTTTCAAACTTAGCGGGCGTTGTTGCCTCCAGTATGCTGTTTAGATCGGTGAGACGAGAAAGGGTGTACGGACGAGGCTGGCACAACATATGAGGGAATATTCAGAATAGCGTAAAATGATAACGACATCACAATACATTGCTAGTTGACAAATCATGAGATCAAATGGGAAGCTACAAAACATTATTGCATTCCAATCCGGAGGTGATAAACATCTTAGGTATCTGGAGTCGGTGGCTATTAGGCACCATGAAAGCATAGATACTCTGGTGATGAACATCCAAGGTCCATCCTACCCAAATGTGTCACACCTAACAGTGGTGAGCTGTCGCACCTCTTCAGTGAGTGGTGGGGACTTGAGGTTGTGAATCCAACTGATCGGCGCACCAAATACTGGAGGCAACAATGCGTGCTAAGTTTGAAAGCAGACGATTCCGAGAGCAGTTATGTGAGTAAGGCACAGAACAGTTCCTTTAAAGCCTGATGAAAAAAGCGGCATAGCTTTCAAAAATTTGCTAGACATTTGATGTGTCTTCATAGTGAAAGTGGGCATTGGACTCTGAATTTGTAAGAAAATAATATCTATTCTGACTTTAGTTGAAGTCTTCAGAGACGTCCGCCATACAGTTCACAATTATTCCTTGACACGGTGCATTCCTCTAAGGCTTCAGATAGTCATCTCCCGTAGTGGGATGGTTGTGAAGATACCGTAATATCATGGTTTGAGTATATAAATATTTTCGTTTATAGTAAAGGAACCAAACAAAACCAAGGAAAATTAATACCCATTCTTCAGATAACTACAACAGTTGTACTTGCTAACCCCAAGTCACGCAGTGTTACTAGGTGGCAACCATGAGCTTTGTGAGGGGACCCTGGGTACCCTGAGCAAAGCGAGCAGCACCAGCCCAGTGGTCAGCTTCCATGTCTACAAACCATGGTTCAAGTCTCACAACTGACTTTACAGAAATTAATTTCTGCAACTAAGGACGAATTAGTGTTATGCTTCCTTGATTGAGCTGCAGCTAAATTGCATCAATTTATTTCACTTCAAATGCAATCGAATTAGCACAACCAAGCGGTTCTGGGTGTTAAATGAACTTTTTTCAGTTGGTAGAACTTTCATCCAGCTGTGATGGAAGAATTCAATCTAATCAATTATTTATTCAAGAAATCATGGTATTTGTATTTTGGCATGGTTGAATGAAATAGTTTCATGCCGGGATTGGAAATAGAAAAGATCGTCGGCACTGAGTTGAGAACTCATGAGCACGCCTCCCCCCCCCCCCACCACCACCAAAAAATTAAAACAATCGAAAAAGGAAACAAATCAACTTTCAAGACATCAAATCAAGATTTGAAAGAGTTCACAGAAAGAGCGGAAACAATGTGGGAAGGAACGAAATTCCAGGACTCTGCAATAATCCATGAAGAAACGGTGGCAGACGTTACAGGAGATCGCACCACGGAGCCGGTGGTCATGACCTCAGGTGTATGTGGGAGAATAACAGAAAAAGTCAGAGATGTTTACGTCAAACAAGTTATTAAGAATTTGGTAAGTTACAGTCATGTCACCTATAACCTAGGCGCATGTGGGAGAATAACAGAAAAAGTCAGAGATATTTAAATTAAGTTATTATTGGTAGGTTACAATCATGTCACCTAACCTAGTTTAGGATCATGTCGCTTGCTCGAGAGTTAGGCAGTTGAGTCGCATAAGTCATTCATGATAGGACAAGTATTTGAGAGATTGGCACCATATTGCCTCACCAAATCGTGCAAATCTTTCAAACATCTGTCCTTACCATGAACGACTCCTGCGTCTCAACCGTCCAGCACTAGATTATAGGCTTCACCATGGTGGGATGATCCTAACCTACCAACTCGTTTGATCACTCGCTTGATGTAAACATCAACTTTTTCTGCTCTCACAAACACCAGCGGTCGTGACCAACGGATCCGAGCTATGACCTCCTGTGGTAATGTCCGTCACTGCTACTTCACGCAGAGGGTTGTTGAATCCTGGAATTCCCTTCCTTCCCACATTGTTTCCACTCCCTCTGTAAACTCATTCAAATCTTGATTTGATCAGGTTCTTCCAGGTTGATTTGTTTCCTTTCTTGTTTAAATTTTTTTTGGAGGGGAGGGGGGGGGGGATTACTCATGAGTTCTCAACTCAGTCCCGACTTTCTTTTGTATTTTTAATCCATCACACTGTTTCAGTCAACAATACTGCTGCACTGAAATTTAGTTGTTTCTTAGTATCTGTAAAATACTAACCTTCATTATGTGCTAAATCGTTTCGATTTGCTCTTTTAATTGCCCGGAATTAAAATCAAACACTCGTTTGATTTATTAATTCATTTAAACGTTGAGCTTAGTTTCTCCACCGCTTGGAGCGCTGGCGTAGCATCTATATCCACTAGATATAGCGCTAGCATGCTCACTTTCGTTTCGGGCACTGTCTAGGAAGGACGTGTGCACATCATGCTCTTACAACACGACGCTGCAAACAGAGGGCGGTAAATGTTCAGTGCAACAGCTTTGTTGAATATAATAGTTCAGTGGAGAGTAAGGATACACACAGGTAGGTGAAAAATAAATCTGAGGAAAAATGAATTTCCAACATGCACCACAAACTTTGTGAGGAGTCTTGGGGCCCCAAGCAACGTGAGCAAGCACAGCCGATTGGACTGCGTAACCAGCCAAGTGAATGCTGAATCAGATGCCAGGACATGTTAATGATTTGGGGTAGTTCCTGACGTTTGTTTGTACATGATCACTACAATTAAAAATGTGTATGCTCGAGTCCTGGAATTCCCTTCCTTCCCATGTTGTTTCTGCTCCCTCTGTGAACTCATTGAAATCTCGATTGTGATTATCTTCTTCCAGGTTGATTTGTTTCCTTTCTCGTTCAGCTTTAAAGAATGATTTTAAAGGTATAACAAACCACTTTTACGTAGTCATGCGAATACTGTTGATCACTTATCTCACTGCAGCAGTTGTAATAGAATAGACGTTGTCGGCCAATAAGCTTACAGCTTTTTGAAGGCCAAAGCGGCAGATGTTAAGTGGAAGGAACCACCATCGTGTCAGTTGTTTTTTGCTGCAGGAGGGAGGAAACCGGAGTACCCGGAGGAAACCCTCGTACAACGGGTGGGAAACAACTGGAGACAAACCCGAACATATACACTTTCCCTCACCAGGATCGAACGTGGGTCTGTAAGACGCTACAGATGTAGAGCTGTGACCAAGACACCTATCGAATCTGACACCCCAGTGCTCGCAGCTACCCATGCAATAGAAAAAACATTTCTTCTAACTTATTGCTACTTTAACTTTTAAGGGCTATCGTGTGCCTTAAATGCTAGAAATTAGACAATTTCCCTAGAAATCTTCTTGCCGGCAGTAAAACTACCATAGTGAGGTTGTTGACATGCCTGCTTTTGAGGTTTATATGTAGTATTCTTGGTAGATTATCCTACAAAGGAAGGTATTTAGAAACCTGAAAAAAATTTGATTTTATACAAATTAATTTTCTGAACAAATTAAATTTAGTTTTTGATGTTGCTCAACAACATTTGAGAATTATGGTATAGTCATGATTTACCACAAGTATGAGACAACAAGCGTCTCAAAAAAGATTGAAACTGTCCTACGTACAAGAATTAGGTCATAGCTAGTTTTATCCACGTCAAAACGGATAAAACTCCATTTTGCTTTGTTTTTTATTGTCAAAGGTGACATTTGTTATCTTCAATAGCCTAGCGGGACAACGCCTGTTTTTCTGTCATTACCATACCAAAATTAACAGAATAGATTGTAACAGCTGTTGCACGATAAAGCTGTGGGTTTTACTGATACTTGTCTGAATATTTACAGGCTTTATAGTGTATTTAAGCCGCGTTTATATTATACCTTTAACAGACAGTGACAGTGCTTATTTGGTAGGGAAAGCATTGCAGCTACTGCAATAGTGCTGTCAAACTTGGTCATTTGTTCATTAAAATAATGTCCCTTAAAATCCAACATATGACAGGTTAACGTATCAAAAATAATACCAACTTACCAATGTTGTAACTGCTACCAACTTAATAATTCCAGTCTTTTGGTGATCACAAATCATGTTTCAGTTAGTATGTAATCAGTTCTGTTGAAATGAACCACTATTTACACCGCAGTTGATTTGTTGTTCACAATGGTTAAGGACAATGGTGCCCTCAACAGGCTTCTAACAAATGGAGGTGCTGCATCTACTTGCCTTCTGTGTAATGCGGACTTTTGCTCTCCACGAGATAAGCAATCTCGGGAACATCCCCCAATGATAAGGTGCAATAAAACAATTGGTATGTAGAGAATCATTCAGTGTACAGAAAATTTATAAATAGTGTAACATTCTGGTTTGAACCAGTAATTCCCAATAGGTGCAGTTTACTTCAAATCCGTTACTGCTTGATTAAAAAATAAATAAAATATATTATTAAAATTTTTTATTTATATCTACATGAGGAAGGCATGATTACATACGTGAAACGTATACTGAGTATTGACAAATCTGTTACGTCAGTAACAAATGGACCGACACGTTTATGTTGGTTAGTGACATCACCAATCCCCGTCAATACAAAATTCTTAAGATAAGGGTACTAGGAAGAATATACGCAAAACCATGATTCATTTTTACTAATCAGTAAAAAAAAATTGTTGTTGTAGAACTTTTCCCAATTCCTGGCATTCCAAAAATGTGTGTCTTACAAGAAAAGAAACAAAATTAACTCAAAAGAAACACAACCCTCTCTCCTGAGTGCAGCAAGGCATGACTGAGTAGTAAGAGTAGCACAAACGCAAGAATGACCTAGGACTTGCCTACCTGAGGTATGCATTTCTGATAATGATCTATACTCGACAAATGTCAAAAACACATTCCTCATCTGTGGTTGTTGTATGGGAGTTGCTGTGTCCCAGGCAGTCTAACATTGGTGGCGATGCAGTCATATCTTTTATTTACCGTTCCTTTGTAAATTTCCTTTCCCACAGGAAATGGTTAACTTAAATGGTATTTTGATCATTTTTTTTTTTTTAAGTATTGAATCGTATAACGTTATTCATTAGTGGCTGGTGATACCCCCTACCCCTGGTCACCCTTTTCACTTGTATTTGTAATACTACTAATTCTCAAGCATCCACCGAACTGACATACGCTGTCCTGTTTACGATGGGAGATTTACTGTCTTAAGAGAAGTGTCATACCGTCCCCACAACATGGCACTAGTGCTAGGTGACCTTCATTGCAAAGTTGCTGACTAGCTGTGGAGGAATTCATAAGAATTGTGCACTTAGTGCCTGGTTTTTTTTTAAATTTGGCATGGTATTAAGGTTTTAGTAAATCATCGCAAACAACTTAAGGGCGACCTCTGGAGGCCTGTGTGCAATAAATCCAATATAGCCACCACCAGTTTAAGTCCCTTTAATGGTTCGGCTCTGTAGCCACACAACATTGTGTAATACCACTTTATCTAGGTTTCTTGATGTCAGGATCCTTTTTTGAGGCCAATTTTATGTTTTAGGATAATTTTAAAGATTATTTATGACCTACTTACTGTAAAGTAGTACCCCGACTTAAGTCTTCTGCCGGTGTGAGTCCTTATAATGGCTTGGCTCGTATTGGCCACAAAACGTTGTGTAGTACCTTTTTGTCTAGGTTTCTTTATGTGAGGAATCGATTTCTGAGGCCAATTTTGTGTTTTAGATCATTTTAAAGAGCATTCATGACCTATTTGGCATAAATCCAAAATGGCTGCTATCGGTGTTAAAGTCCTTACAATGGCTTAGACCCTACTAGCCACCAAATGGTGCGTGATACCACTTTGGCGGGGTTTCCTGATGCGAGGAATCCATTTTTAAAGTCAGTTTTGTGTTTTAAGATCATTTTAAAGGTTATTGGTTACTTCGAAGTGCCATTTTAATCAAAGTATCACTTAGTTCATTTTTGCACATTCAACACTTGTAGCATGGAGGAAATTTGAGTGAACCTTGCACGGACTTTATTACCGGAACCTACTCCAAAAGCATGTGTACTTTAAGATTCTGAAGGGTGCCAAGCTGTAAACCTTGAGCATTCAAGATGGCATCCAAAATGATACCTAATTTATACTCAGTTTCTGCCATTTTGGCCTATTATACAAGGACCGTGAGTGGACGTACACAATCTACAATTAAGTTCTGTAACTTTTTTTCTCATCCCTTACAGTTTTTGAAAAAAAAATGGTCATTTTCGGCCATTTTGGCTTGTTAATACCTGTAGGTGTCTCAATTTGCTAATTTACAACTGTCAACTGCTGTTGTGTCATTTCTAATTCAGGTGGGCGACTCCAATTTGATTCATTCGAAAAGTGGGAATGTTTTGTTTGCAACAAGGATAATTTAAAATGTCTACCCGTGTTAGAGACCTAGCTATGCCCGTTTTACTAGGGTCTGGTATCGCTCATCGTTCAATTTTTCACTCTTTTTCAACTTTCAACCGCTTTTGTGACTTTTCTAACTGAAAAAATCCTTTCAATTACCCTTGAAGCAAAGAAAACATTTCCACTTTTTAAATGAACCTAATTGAAGTATCCATCTTAATTGGAAACATCACACCATCAGTTGAAAGAGGAAAGTTGTCGAAAAAAAAATCAAACAGTAGCAGTGATCTAGCCCCTAGTAAAACGAGCATAGCTCTGCCCCTAGCAGGGATAAACCCTTTAAGTTACCCTTGATGTAAAGAAGACATTCCCAACTTTCGGATGAATCAAATTGTAGTCGTCCACCTGAAATAAAAAAGAAACCGTAATAGCAGTAAAAAGTTGTATGCTACCAAATTGAACACCTACAGGCAGGCATTAAATTTGCTAAAATGGGCCGAAAATTACCCCAAATTACCGTTTTTCTTGAAAACTGTAAGAGAAGCGAAAATATATAGGGCCGACATTGGTAGATTACGTTGTTGCAAACAATTTTATCTCAACCCATTTTGTGTACCTACTAACGGTTCTTGCATAATGCATCAAAATGGCAAAAATTGAGTAACAATTGGACGTCCTTTTACCCGCCATCTTGAATGCTCAAGGTTTTAAGCTTAACACCCATCAGAATCTGAAAGTTACATCCTTTTGAGTAGCTTCCAGCAATACATTACTTTAAACCCCTCTGTGCAAGGTTCACTAAAATTTCCTCCGGACTGTGAAAAAATAAACCAAGTGCTATTTTGATTAAAATGGCACATCGAAGTAACCAAGACAATCACGTTTAAAATGATCCTAAAACACAAAATTGATTTTAAAAATGCATTCTTCGCATGAAGAAACCTAGATGAGGTGGTATTACACAATAGTTTGGGATAATAGGAGCCAAGCCATTACAAGGACTTACACCAGCGGAGGCCATTTTTTATTTATGGCAAATACGGCATAAAGGAAAAATTTAAAATGATCCTCAAGGCTCAAAATTGACCACAAAAATGGATTCCTCGCATCAAGAAACCTAGACGTAGTGGTATTACTGGTACATAATGTTTTGTGGCTAATAGGATCCAAGCCATTACAAGGACTTACACTGATGGCGGCCATATTGGATTTATTGCTCACGGGGCTCCGGAAGTCCCCCACACGTTGCTTGCGATTATTTTCTAATGATCATACGTAACACCATGCCAAATTTCAAAAACTTGGCACCAAGTCCACGATTCTCAAGAATTTTCATGATTTACTCTCCAGCTAGACAGAACAACCTAACTTTTCAATCATATTTCGTGATTAAATATTGTGAGATTTAACATACAGGTAAAGATTTCAACTTTTTAATTCAATTAAAAACAGGCATTTTACGTTGAGGTTTGATACTGTTCAAACCTCAACATCAAAACACTACTTCCCACCCCACCCTGCAATCCAATGTAGTTTACCATATTCCATGCCTACAGTGCCCCCACCACTTACTTAGGCCACACAAAACGCAAAGTCAAAATTCGAAACGCTCAGCACAAATCAGCTGTTCAACAATTCGACCAGTGCATTTTGTTGACACAGGCCACCTTCCAGACTTCAAAAACACCAAAATCTTATTTAAGGAGAAGAAAATCTACGCCAGGCTTGCCCTGGAATCCATTGCCATAGAACTCCAAAAATCAACACCCTGCAATCTTACCAAAAGGGGCCTTCAGCAGTATAAAAGCACGTCCCCCACCACCTTCAACGAAAACCCATCCCTGCACTGAAGCAAACACAAGCCAGCCCGATCACAACGGGGGGCCATAAAACAATTAAATTCAAACACACAGAATGGCCACCATCAACAATGATACGCAAGGAAGAAGGTTGGGATGTAGTGCTCCAAACTTCATGAAATATGTGTAAATAAGTGGAAACAACATCTTTAGGCCTAAAGAAGTTCGTAGGGAAGGATTGAAAATTCGACGACACACAAATCCAGTTGAGTGAGTTGACCTTTTCATCCAATTTTTAATTCGACGTATCTCGCATCGAGTTAATATGGTTATGCCAAAAAAAAAGGGGTCTCAAGCAAATCAAATCAGCCACATCTCAAAACCGAAACAAGTTTGTTGAATTATGATCCAACGAAATTGAAGGTCAAGTGTGGGTGAGTTGCAGGTTAGAAGGTCAAAATACTGGGGATTTTACAGATTTAGTAATTCAAAGCTGCTAACCTGTAACGAGGTCAATGCCAATTGTTTCCACAGCACTTCTCATTTACTGTGTGCAATCTAATACGAAGGAAGTGCTGTGCATAGATGAAATGCATTCGGCTGATGAACTAGTTCTATTTATTAATTTAATTTCTCTATTTTAGATATGAAATCATTAGTATTTCATATTTCAGCAGAAATATTAGTACGTCATGCATTGTACACTAACATAATTCAAGGCCTATCTCATGCCTGAATGTAACAGTAGCTTTGCCGTACGTTTTAACACTACAGCAGAACATTAAAAAATTTCCTAACAATTGTAAGAATTTGTAAGTTTCTGTGTATCGTTTATCTTTTGAAAAAAAAAAAGTTTGTGATGCGAAATTGTATTTTTCCTCCTTTTCTCCTGGACTACTGTTATTGTGTAGGAAACCTTCAAATTTATGTTAGAATTCAGGTAAGTAATTTTATTTACAATATACTAACTGCACATGGTAACAATAACCTGGTTATGTTGTTAATAGTAAACACTGCCACTTTAACGCTGAAATAATATACTGTAAGAACAAGTTCAAATAGGCGTTAACTACATTAACGATTTATTTATTACAGCAAAATAAAATATATTTGTTATACATATATTTGTGTCAAAAATATCTGATAATGAATTCTGTTTGGTAATACCAGGAGTAAAATAGAAAACTAAGAGGAGTATGTTTCCGTAACTTCCACTGTACTAAGTCGGGAGCACCTACAGAGAATAAATGAGGTGGTCTTTACAATGAAAACTTGCATTATTAGAGACAATATGTCTAATACAACAAACACGCATTTTCAAAAAGTGAGATATTTGATCACAACAATATCTAGCAAATTTTCGACAGCTTTTAGCTAGTTAATGGAATAACTGCTATTCAACTCCTCTGTCTTCAGGCACTAAGTTTCAGCCCGCTCTGTTTACTACTACTCTACATGGTCGTTTGTGGTTTTGAAAATTGGTGTTTGTCGTAGCCAACATTCAAAACCACAAACAACAATGTAGTAGTCAACGGAGAACGGACTAAAACTTGGTACCTAAAGAAGACGGACGAGAAGCAGTGATTCCATCAATTAGCTAAAAGATGTCGAAAATTCGCTACATATTGTGATCAAATATCTCACTTTTTGAAAATGATGTTAGTCGAATTTGACAACGCACCTACAACGTTACAGAAATCTCTTCGTAGAGTTCGCCACCTTATGAGATGGCCAAGATGTGTAAACTACAGTGTCAAGCTAATTTTAGCTCTGTTGTTTCTAAACGACAGGTGTTTTAAATAAGGATGCACTGATGTGTTAAAATGCAGATTCCAATTTCGATGTCTCATGGTCCGATGTTTAAGAAAGTAAAGTGAAACAAGTTAACTTTTTCATGGAATCAAAAATAATTAAGAGAATTTCGCAAATAAAATTTAAAATTTCGGTAGACCTAAAATTTAGCAGAAGTTAATTATAGGTGCATCTTTCACAAAATGGTTTAATACAATTTTGGATATCCGATGTTTTAACATCTGCTGCCTAAAACTGGTCCGATGTTCCGATGACCGATTTAGCCAAAACAAGGCCAATTTCCGATGTCCGATGCATCAACATCGGTGCATCTCTGGTTTTAAATGTAAATGTCAAAGTAAAATAAGAAAAATATCAACAATTATGCAATCAGTCGTTTGTATGTTGACCATACTCAACAATCAAATAGTGATGCATTTGCAGTAATGCTGCGCCACCTGGAGTTAGCACAGCATACTAAAAGGCACACAACTTAAAATGATTATCAACCACAACCACTCCTGTTTTCTATTTTGCTTCTAGTAATAACTGCTAATGAAACGGACGACTGCCACAAATACGTACACCAAAACTATTGCACAGTAATTTAACATTAAAAATGTCATACTAAAAACTTAACACCTTAAAATTAATAAATAAATGAATCTTCAGATGATGTGCTGACAGCCGAACCATAACCCAAACATGTCTGTTAAAGAATGAAGCATGTGGTTGGGCATCACAACACAGTATTAAGACAGGACAAAAATTTGCTTAACAGGTGAAAGGAAACGAAGCTGCAGGTTAGCACCAAAGTTGGAAGTCTCCCCCCCCCCCCCCCCTCCTCTCACTAAAACACCAAGACGTGAGAACCGACACATTTTTTTGCATGGCCTACTGCAATGTAAGGCACACATAAACCACTAAAATTTGATATAAAATTTATTTAATAACACAGTAGCTATCCAAAAGTGTAATACTTAAAATACATAACAATATAATGTGGTTGGTATACGGATCTTAAGAAACACTGATAATGGTAATTACACATTTTGTACCATCATTTCACACTATTAGATCGTATGGCATATTTGGTTTTTCGTGGTAACATAAACTTAACGTAAGTAACACTGGACACCTGGTTAGATTTCTTTAAGCATCTTCATCCATCAATAAAAGTACTCAAAAATCAACAATTTTTGCAAACCACATGACAGCTACCAAAGAAGGTTGGTATCAGGTAAAAAAAAAAAAAAAAAAAGACAAAGTTGGATTCCCCCCCAAAAAAAAAAATGTGGTAGCATACTTGTTGACAGTTAATCAATATTTGTCACATTTGTACATTTGTACATGCATTTCACGTAAGCAACCCCGAAAATTGAGGAATGCCTCTCCAGAATAAATGTATACTCCTATTATATACTGGTATTCATTTCTAATTAACTTGCCTGGTTTAGCTGCGCATTACTGTTAAAATAAAACTTACATACTGGACGGAAAGTAGCATTAAAGTAGCATTTTGTTATTCAGAAAAGCAGATTTTGCATTCTAAAAACTACAAAGTGTCGCAATAAATCGGCATTGTTTTTCGTGCATTATGCCCCCATTTGTTGAGCATATGGTTCAAATTAGTGCTCGTGTCTGTACGTTGTTGGTTGATACAACTGCCCTGGAACTCCACAAGGAAAATAAAATACGAAGAATTTCCCCTTCACCAAACGAGCGAACGAAGTGGCGCTCTTGGTTTTTTATTGTTGAATCAATGGACATCATATAATGGATAACGACCGAAAACCTTGGGTGTGTTTGGGTGTCAACTAAGGCCGTGCAAAGTTAATTGTCTGGTTTACAGGCGCGTGCGGGTGCCTTAAATTATCGCGGGTCAAAATCGTTTATTTGAATCTTGGTCCACCTGCATAAAAATTGTATTTTCGTTTAATTATGACCGTTAAGAGATACACAATTGTATTTTCGCTTAATTTTGACCGTTTTTGACATTCCAGTATACCATTTTCTCAAACTCGAAACGAGCTTTCCAATGGTGCAAATTTCAAACCACTAGCTCAAACCACTAAAATTTCAAACCACTAAGAAGTTATTGGCAAAAACTAAAATATTTGTAGTACTAGATGGCATTTGACCTAAGTAAATGTAAAAGAAATGTGGTCAGTTAAATAAAATAAAAAATAAAATAAATCCCTGGTTGCCTGGTGCTTCAATTTGCTACCTCGCCTGTAAACCAAACAATTTTTTTTGCATGGCCTAAAGTATCAACAAATAGGTGGTGTACCAAACTCGTCAGTCCATACACAAATGGCATAGCAAACATGTCTTGCATGGTTTTATTCTATTCTCTTCATGCCACAGAGCAAGAGAGTTTTTTAAAAAAGTGCACTTTTCTATACTATACACCTGTTGGCCATTGAAGTGGAGTGTTAAGTTTTTCCAAAACCTAGATACATCCCATAGCACTAACATTTTGGCACAGCGTGTCAGTAAGTACTTGTAAACGAACAAAAGTCACCAGAAAAACGCACACTTTCACAACAGAAGACACTCACACTGTCTAGCGAATTTTCAATAGTTAACTACTAACGTCCTCAGGCCTTAAAGTTAGTTTGGACTCTGTTTACTCTTCTCATTCCTAATTGCACACATAACCTTTGGCTTTCAAACTCTTAACAAGATACGTAGTTCTCTGAATCCCTAAATTACTAACTATTTGCTAGCATAAATACCACGCTCGCAGATAAACCGCATCCACAAATGAAACCTTACACAAAAAAAAACAGGGTTCTTACACTTCAAAGCTAACTGATATCCAATTTCAAGCCCCCGCACCAGACATTTTTTTTAACGTTCCTTTACAATTTCCTAGCTTTTCTGTTACGCTAGCCTAATACAATTGAATACATGTATTACGACGTCTTATTTTGACAGAAATAGGCATACTGTTCTAAGTAGATGTGGTTTGCAGCACCTTTCTTCGATTTATTATTTTTCTTCTTTTTGTTTAGCCTTTTTGTCGACAATCACGTTACAACGTGACAATATTTTGTCCTCCCTATAACCTTTAGACAAAGAGGGAGTAGGAATACAGCAGAGAACAGAGCTTGCTCAGCTGCCCCTCCTGGTACAGTTGCTTGCACTGCATTGCACCTATCTTTCTGCCTCCACTCCATCATTCTTGGAGGAAATGCATCATTTGTGGAAGAAATCATTAATTTATTTAACACTTAACGCCCTGCGCTTAGTTGTGCAGTTATAACGCTCAGTCCTAAGCAAAATCGATCATTTTGGAAAATTAGCCAAACAAAAACAAATTAACGTAAAGGTGGGCAATTTAAAAAAAAAAAACAATCCTTGTAGTTTTACGTTTCATGAAATCATAATTAGATTTACGTGGGTGTTCTTTGGAATATTCTACTTAAGGATATGCTTTTCCCAGTTTTCGAGAAACTATAAAGTTTCGAATGGCGCCATCTTTGTTACGGAATCAGCCATCGCATTGATGTCATCTTTATTCGTATTCAAGTTACATTTTTTGCCACTAGAGGCCGCCACCAATCAATGGGGCTTGGCCTTGACAGCTTCAGCTAGGATTCAGTGCAATCCCCAGTCCCGTAGTAATGCCGGCTGATTTTACACATGGAGTACAACACTGCGGGCACAGGACTCCACGTAATTATCGCACGCCCGTAATACTACCGGCTTAGGGCTTTAAGTGTTAATCAGGTGTAAAAATGTTAGCTTTGACAACCGAAATTCCAATTATCAAGGCTTGGAAACCATTACAATAATGGCTTTCCTGAAAAAGACACTATATACCAGATTTTTCTTTGCAAAATCCTTAAAAAAATATTGATGAAAAACATGTCAAAACACTGATGTACACTAATCAATGGACGAATAGTTTCTGGTGTTACTACTGTATACACCAGTCCCATTAAAATAACCAATTATTAGAAAATTGTTGGTGGCCATGTTTGTTTTAAAATGCAGGTTGAGTTTTTTTTTTTAAACTTCAGAATGGTTTTAACCATTAACGTGCAAACCACAATAGTTCAAATTAAGGCTGCACCGATACCAGTACATCGGATCAGTTGCTGTTAGTATCGGTATCGTATCAGTATCTGCAACTTTTGCGAAAATTTCGATAACTCTGGAACCGTTCATCATGCGGTTCACGGCGTTTTGCTCAGCATATCACTGAGTATCTTCCTAACTAGGTTTAACTGTGGGTTACTATTTCAAATTTTTTTATTTTAATAATTATTGGACTTTTGCAGACCATTACACCGTTTATGAAAAATTGGGGATACAATTTTGAATATCGGTAACGGCAAAATTGGATAAAACCGGATCGGTAAAGTTGGTATCGGTGTAGCCTTAGTTAAATTAATCCTGAAGTGCAAATCATCACTGGAAAACTGGTGAAAAAAAATGGTGCATTGAATATCAAAATCTAACTATAATTAAGGAAATTATCTTCATGTTCAGGTAGGCTGCTGTTTTGAACAAAATATTTAAAAACAAAAGTTGGTTTTAAATGGGACCCAGTAAGTTGTTAGATTATTAAGCAGTTTCTGTATTCACACCTTTTTTTTTATCATCATCGTTACACTATTCCGTCTTGTATTGTGCGGCATCAGAATATTTTCTGACGTGTATACCCATTTTTGGTAAAAAATAAATAAAAGCTGATAAAACAGAACTCGTTTGTTTTACGTGGTTAACACTTAGGTTAAAAAACATTTAACTAATGATAAATTCTGTCAGCGTCTTCATCTGGTAAACTAGTCTGATAATGGATGCTGTTGAAATTGTAGCTATGGTCAAAGTAATTCAACTGTAAGTGCTGCTAACTGTGTGAAAGCATGTTCACTAATGGCCCATTTCCCAGTCGTGGACTAAATCGGCTTTGGACTAGACTAAGTAAAAACTACAAAGTCTGCAAACTTCGCAAACTAGTCCACAATTCCGAATTGCTTTTTCCGGTTGAAGACTAGCTGATGGCTAGGAAGTTTGTACCTAACTCATTAGGTGTTACCTAAATGAGTACAAAACTATAAACAAAACAAAAGGTGCTCACAGCTTCAAGACATGTGTGATGTCATCATATCGCAAGCAGTGTATGGCGAAGTTCACTCAATTTGAGCGTCCATATAAAGCAATTCAGTGGAAAACAAAAATGGCACACACTTTAAAAGGACATATCCTCTTCCTGTTTTTGTGCATCCTGCACGTATATAACTTTTGAAACATTTACGTACATTTCAGTGAATGTGGCAAAACTGGCTCGTACGTAGGAAGAAGCACAAAATATAAAAATTTCTGTTGCAAATCTGAGTCCTACAGAAAAGCCAACATGGAGGCCTGTACTGTTAACCAAAAAGAACTTAATAATTCAAGTGCCTGATGAAAACAGCAGCTGAAAGTTCGCAAGACATTGTAAGTGTCTTTTGTGTGAAAATGAGCAGAATTACTGGAATGAATAGTTTTGAGTTTGGAAACGAGTTTCACGGTAGCGTTGATATTAGTAACTATGTTTAACCGATTGACACCATCTTGTGGATGCAACACCATCACACAAATATATGCCTCCGGTTGGCTATCCTGTATGTAGGCTGCTGTGAAAGAAGCAAACGTGTTTCGGGAAGGACAAAGGAAAGCGGTTTCAATATTTACATAGGTATAACCCAAATGGTGCAGAAAGCATCACACAATAGAAGCAGGCACCTTAATACGTTTGCAGCCTATTAGTCAACTTGTTTGGAGGAAAGTTAACAAAATGGTATTTTTCAAACTAAACTTTGTTAATTGGCACAATAATTTGAGCGCACTTCTTGCTACGCAAAATTTCATCTTGCCCAATTCCCTGTTCTGAGTGTCTGCTATTCCATTTTTATCCACACAACTTAAATATTTGCCCTATTATTTCAATTAATCCATAGTTCATCCTATGCCCACAGGCAACTAAGTTAGGCCAAGGATTAGGTGGGACCTCGGCTTAGTTCTTTACCGGGGAAACCTGTTTACAAGTAGTTTGCACCTTTCTTTCAAGGCAAGTGCAAACTCGTGATAGTCCGGACCGGGAAACAGGCCGTATAATATGAATATTAGAATAAACTAAATGGCCTGTAAGCAGGTCTCTATACATTTTCAGTTTTTACAAAAACAAAAAAAAAAACCGTTGTAACATCTGGGGATTGCAATGAAGACCAATATGCAGCAATCTAAGAATAAAAAAAAATTATATGATATGTGGCTGGGAATAGAACACAATGACACATGAATTTTTTTCTTTTTTCGTTTACAAGACTGTTTGCACCTTTCTTTCGAGGTAAGTGAGAACTAGTGATAGTCCGCGACCGGGAAACAGTCCGTATAAGTTCTATACCACAGAAAAACGCACAACATTTATCAGATCTGGAGAACTCTGGAAGTCAAATAAGTGGCCATCTTCACCAATGTTCTTTGCTTCCAATACAAAGTGATGTTAGAAGCATGAAAAGTCCTAACAACAATATAAAACCCATAATAATAAATATTCCATTTAGCAAATAGAAGCTAAATAAGTACACAGTTTTGTCACAGTAAGAGGTAACCGCTGTTGCATCGTATGAAGGCTCAAATGCTCCATACACCCAAGTACATCCTGCAAGAAAAGAAAAAAATGTATGCAGTAAATAACTCAGTCGTAATTTAAACTGAATAATATAAGCGTACAAAAGTAGTGAAATAACAAATGCAATGATATGTACTGTATGGGCATTGCTACCTAAATTATTTTATATACCACTACTTGGCGAGCACTGCCATCAGCAACACCCTTTACCCTTAATAGAGTATCTTGTCTGTTTATATGGCATCATGCGTTCATGATGTCATAGCTACACAGTAGTTAATAAAAAAGGCTGCACCCAAATTGGGACTGTTGCATTTCACTGTGAATCTCAACTGTGTAGTTCTGTCCTTGCTGCAATAAGGCACTTTTGCAGCGTATTTCACATAAAGCACGTACAAGTGTATATAACCTCTTGACTACCAGGAAGGTATACACATGTAGGATCATTTCGTAAGATCCTGTATGGACATAAAGCTGGTTGTAAAGTTCAACCTCGCATCTTTTTGGCTATTCGGAAACCCTTACCAAGTCCACGTTTTGTATTTTAGTCTTCGGTTTTGCTGTTCATCCTCGGGACTACGTAATGAATAAAGGGACACATACTTTTTTTTGGAATTGAAATAACACTAACACTGCCATGATCGTGTAGAAACGAAGTTCAACTTGAAACTTGTTCAAGTTGAACTTCGTTTCTACACGTTCGTGGTGGTGTTAGTGTTATTGTAATTCCAAAAAAGAATGTGTTCCTTTATTCACTGTGTAGTCTTACCGATGTCTTTGTCATACCACTGTAATCGCCGATTGTCAGTATTGCCCAATTTTTTTTATATTCCACAGTAAAAAAATTGCTATCTACAATTACCGTTGAAACAAATATTTGCTTACATTAGTGCTAAAACTGTAAGGAAGTAGTGGCCCCTTCATCGTGCACAGCATTTCAAAATATATATAAATCAGTTTGAATGTTCAGAAATTGAATAAATAATTTTTTTTAAATGCTGCTTTCCCGGTAGGTGTTTAAAAAATAACAGAAAAATACCTCTTCAAATGGCTTTAGAGTAGTAGTATTAAGTTAGCCTACCTGCAATAAACCAAGCTATTGTGAAGCAGTGGACCAGATTTGAAACTGCCAGCAGTACCACATCAACTTTCTTGGTATGCGGTGTATCTTTATTTGGAAGACGTATTCTTACTGCAATTCCCAAAGCAACACTTCCTACAGAAAATGAGCCCCCAACCACCAAGAAGAGGGGAATGTACGGCTGGGCTGGGCAATCGTTCATGAATAAGGCACCTAAATCATGTGATAAGAATAAAAAAATTGCATGAGATTTGTGTTTGTAAACATAACAGCAAATGTCTCCCTTGTTAACATTCACCGACAACACGCTTTAGACTAAGGTAGCTGCAGAGACTAACAAAGGTGTGGTTGAAAGTAAGACTGCACTGAACTGATTTTTATGGGAATTGGATAATTTCATTCAAAAACTAACTGATCATTTAAAAATGTCACATCGCGTACTTTGAAAATTCGAGTCCATGTTTACGTTTTGTACGCTTAGATTTCAAAGTGAAGAATATTTACCGTTCCAATATTCTTGCAAATTTTCGACAGTCAGGTTTTTCTGGAGTTGGAGGGGCTCAGAACGACTGTCTTCATCAGGCTACCACATCACTGCTTACTTCATTGTGATCGTTCGTCTGCTGCTATCGTTTGTTTGAATGCGACGCGAGGCGACAGCTTCCGTAACTTGCAGGCTGAAGCTTGGGTTTGAAAGTCCCTGGATATTCATCAGCACAGCCAAGAGAAGGCTGGTGGTTTATGTGGGAGAGACAAGAAAAGGTATACACACGAGGGTCAAGCAGCACATGGCAGACACCAGGAATGAAGTTGTAACGAATGGCATGGCAGTCCACCACAAGGAAACGCGACACCGAATCAACTAGGAAGGCACTGTGACACTACTCAAGTCCAACTCTGTTAGATGTGCATCTGAGATGTGCATCTGATGTGCATCTGAGAAGCCTAGAATCCCTGGCTATTCAACACCGCTGCCGAGAGAAGGCTGTGCTAATGAATATCCAGGGACCATCAAACCCAAACATTCAGTTCCTGCTGAGAGGAGAGTTTAATAAGTTGCTGCGGGAGAAGTGGTGTACTGGCCTGCAAGTTACGGAGGCTAAGGCCTCGCGTCGCATTCAAACGAACGATAGCAGCAGACGAATGAAAGCAGACAAACGATCACGACGAAGTAAGCGGTGATGTGGTAGCCTGATGAAGACAGTCGTTTTGAGCCCCTCCAACTCCAGAAAAACCAGATGGTCGAAAATTTGCAAGGATATTGGAATGTTAAATCTAACATTCCAATCTAAATCTAAACGTACAAAACGTAAACATTAACTGATCATTATTTTCACTCTCTGTTGTAGGATGTTAGCGTTTTAATAAACCATTTTGAAGGTTTTTTACGCCAACTTTCCAATGGTCCAAACCACGAGTTAAGACCTCAAGTTAATTACGTGGTACTCGGGAGCACATGCATCGGTTTTTGCTTACTATGTGGAATGTTTTTTTACGCCACAGTCTACGCAAAAAATTCCAATCGCACTGCAACGTTTTTCACCAAACACTTCCGGAGTCCAATGACCGGTATCAGCCCAAGCTCCATATACGTGATTGCCGAGCCGTTCCGAGCTGTGCTACATTACAAATTTGGATCTACAAAAACACTTTTATCCACTGTGCAATTTTTGCACTAAATGTGATGTGGCTCAACATGGTAAACAAAAAAACTTAATATACTACACAAAACGTAAATTACTACATTTTTTTTTGGTTAAAAATAAAGCAATCCCCACATCTAAACAAGTAGCAAATCAAAATAATTTTTTTCTGTCTGCTACCACTTCCAAGAACCATTTTATAATTTGTAAAGGCCTATGATCTCTTCATTCAAAAGTTATGAAGGAAAATGTGAAAAGTCAGGCTGTCACGATTTAAAATGGGATTATAGCAAGACTTTATACTTCCAACTTTAACCCTATCACATATTGTAGTGTGTTGGTGCCATTCAGCAATGGCACTACAGCACAGGCAAAGGGCTTAACTTCCTTTCGTAACACCATATGACTTGTAGAGGAACCATCAAGCAGAAGAAAAAATAACTATAGTGCCATTGCACACCGCGAACATTGTGAGAGGCTACCCAGGATCCCAAACAGAGTGAGCCAGCATAGCTGAGTGGTTGACTACCAGTTAAGATTATGCCGGATCAGGGTCGGATTGGGCCATGTGCCAGTCTGCCAATGGCAGATACGCCGTTGATAATAGGCGCCCTGGCGCCCTACGCTTTTTTTTTTTATTATTATTATTAAGAACATTTTGCCGGACCCCAGCCAAGCCGGCTAAAAATGGTTTCTTTGTGCCTAAAACATACTTAACCTGATAATTTAGCATTACATTCCTCGAATGTGATGTTCCCCTGGAGGTTTCTTCTGTTGTGCAGCCGCCTGCTTGCATACCTCTGCTGCGCATGCGCGCGGCAGTCCTCCCTTATAAAAGCGACAGCGTGCACGCTATTGGCATTCATTTTACTCTCAATATGTCAGGCGGTGACTCGAGAGGGGAGGCAAGGCGGGAGTAGGTTAAGTATGTTTTAGGCACAAAGAAACCATTTTTAGCCGGCCAGGCTGGGGGCCAGCAAAATGTTCTTTCTTTGTTGCCAAAACATCTTAACCTGATAATTTAGCATTATCAGTAGACCTCGTCAAAATTGGTGGTGGGCACCGCATTGACGGGCGCCCCGGGATGCAAGCAGGCTGTTCCCCAAAAAAGTTGTTGAAAACTTCGCACTTTGTTTAGAACAGGTGATGAACCTCGAGGATAGGTCACTATCCCTCTTCACTGGTTGGCTTGTTTCCATGGTGAATGTTTAGCTGCTATCGTGGTTGGCTTGCTTCTGCTTCATTCTGAGTGCTTAAGGGGAATTGACTAATGTGCAGGTAGCGACAATAGATCGCAGCCGGTGTAGTCCGTTTACATACGCGACCTTTGCGTCAGGTTGTGTGAGGTGGATGTCATGGATTCCTTCAAGATGCTGGTGTGAGGATTGCTTCGATCGGAAGGCATTGTTGGCGGTTGGTGTTGTGGAGATTGTCCTGAATGTTATAAGTTACCAAGGGTCAATAAGTTTGTGTGTGGTTTCATACGTTAGAATGCAAAGTTAGTGAGGAGGAGAAGTTGGTTTCTTCCATCTCGTCAGTTTCTGTTTTTATATTTTTTTTTTTTAATTGGACAATGGAAGGACTTGGGTGGCTGTTCTACGTCTAGTAGTCAGTCATTTCAACTCAATCCAGCGGGGTACGCAGAGTTGCGGAGGTCTTTGAAAAACTTTGAAGAAAACCCTGTGTTGGTTTAAGTTGGGGCGTTGGGTTTTCCTCGGAGCCAGTTGGTTGAAGGGAATGGATGTGTGAAGGGCACTGTCGGGAGAAGGGCTTGTTTTATGAAGGAAACAATTTCCGTGTTGAATTTCAGCCAGGCTGGGAAGAAGAGGCGAAGTCTTGCGCCGACTGGAAGGTAGGAGAGGCGGGAGGCGTCATGGTTTCAATGAAAGGAGCTCCTGTCCCCTGGTGACGGCCAGCGGCTGTGGCCGACAGGAGCGAGGGAGATCGGGCCGAAGGGGCTGTTGGTTTCTTGGCTGAAAGTAGGAGTTAACTTTCTGATGGTTGTTAAGCTGGGAAGGAGAGGCGAAATCTTGCGCTGGCTGTAAGGCAGGAGAGGAGCTGCGGCGGTCAGAAGTTGCGGCTCGGTCCAGCTGTTTTTGTTGGTCGGAGCGGGAGCGAGGGGGAACAGACCGAAAGGGCTGATGGTTCCACGGCTGAAAGGAGGAGTTAATTTTCGGACGGACTGGCAGCGCTGTGCGGAGCGGGCAGGGGCCGGGCTACGGCGTTCGAGGGACTAGTGCAGGACCACATCGGGGCAGGGTGGCAGCCGCCAAATACACCCGATGAAAGAGGCCCACAGTTGGGACTGGCGGGAATGGATGGCGTTCCGGCACGCATGAAGGAAAGCAGCACAGATCATGGATGGGAAGTGATACAATGCAGTGTAGCCGGTGGTCACCTGGCATGGGCAGGCTGTCTAGGTGGCGAGCGGATGAAAGACAGAGGACGGGAAGGAGACAAACCGTCTGCGGGACCAATTCGATTGGTTAGTGGATGACGAAAGACGAGAGGGCAGGTGGAGAGAGGAGCTTCCAGATGAGCGGGCTTTCATCTTGTTCAGGACGGCATCATAACCGGAAGGCGGATGAAAGATGTGGAGCGGGGAAGAGGCTTTCAGCTTAAAGGGCTTCCAACTTGGACCGGGACGGTCTCTCGACCATCAGGCGGACGGGAGACATTGGAGCAGGTCGAGCAGGGGGGGGGGGGGAGTGCTTGGTTGGCCTTCATCACGGTGGAGGGCAGCAGCACTTGGGTGAAAGACGAGTGAGTGCGTAGACCGAGGAACGGTGGCTTGGCAGATCTTCTCCATTGTGTAAAACGGCAACCCCCTAGCGAGCGGATGAAAGACGAGTGAGTACGTGGGGTGAAGAGCGTTGGTTTGGCAGATCTTCTCCATAGTGCAAAACGGCAATACCCGAACAAGCCGGGTGAAAGATGCAAGGCGGTTGAAAGGCGAGTGAGTGTGTGGAGTGGGGAACGACGGCTTGCAGGTCTTCTCCGTGGTGTAAGACGGCAACACTCGAGCAAGGCGGGTGAAAGACGAGTGAGTGCGTAGAGCGAGGAGCGGGAGCCCGGCAGACCTTCTCCATAGTGTAAACGGCAACAACCAGGGAAGGTGGGTGAAAGAAGAGTTGCTTGGAGTGAGGAACGCTGGCTTGGCAGACCTTCATCACCGTGCGGAATGAAAACGTCCGTACAGGGCGGGTGAAAGATGAAAGAGTGCGTGGGGTGAAGAACGATGGTTTGGCAGATCTCCACAGTGCAAAACGGCAACACCCGAGTAAGCCGGGTGAAAACGCAAGGCGGTTGAAACACGAGTGAGCATGTGGAGCGGGGCACGACGGCTTGGCAGGTCTTCTCCGTGGTGTAAGACGGCAACACCGGAGCGAGGCGGGTGAAAGACGAGTGAGTGCGTAGAGCGAGGAGCGATGCGGATGAAAGACGGCGATGGAGCCAGAGCAGGGGCTGTCGATGGATGATCAAGTTCAGAATTGTTTCCACGGCTGGACTGGTGAGAAGTGGAGCTCCAACGTCGTGGCGAGAGAGGCGAGAGGGCTGAGCAACAAACCAGACTCGACGGCAACGTCCCGGCTATGGGCAGATTGGAGACGGGCCGAAGAGTGCAGCGTGCGGTGATAGAACGACAACTCAGAGCCGCGTGACGAAGAGTGGCACGGCTGAGAGACAGGAACAGCAGGGCTGGAAACTTCCCATGGCGGCAGCAGGACACAGGGATGTCTTGATTTTCACTTGGGCCAACCACGGGCGAGACAAGCAGCAGGAGATGCAACCGGCTTCCAACTTGGTTCACTCAAAACGTGGGTTCTAGCCACGAGTGAGACAAGCAGCAGTAGACAGCAACAGGTGACTGATATTTACTCGAGACGTGGGATTAGCCCCGGTCAGGGCAAGCAGCAAGAGGTGCAAACGGCGTCCGTCATGGATCACTCAAACGTGGGTTCTTGCCACGAGGCAGACGAGCTGATGGCTTCCAAGTTAACTCTTCAGTCAAAGTGTGGTTTTAAAAGCCACGAATGAGACGAGGAGCAGTGTAGGACAGCAGCTGTTGTCTTGATTATCATTTGATACACGGGGAGAGCCACGGGCGAGACAAGCGGCAGGCGTGACGATGGCATCCAACTTGGATCTTTACTCAAAAAAACGTGGGTTTTAGCCACGAGTGAGACGAGCAGCAATGGACAGCAAGTGTTGGCTTGATTTTCGTTCGAAACGTGGGGTGAGGTACGGTCGAGACAAACGGCAGGCGTGATGATGACAACCAGCTTGGCTCATTTTATTTATCATATTGCCTTTCATTGCTGGAACACTAAAATTCTCTTAAGTTTTTTTTTTTTTTGGCCAGTATTGTACAGTAGCAGTGGGCAGCAACTGTTGACTTGATCTTCACTTGATAATGAACAAGGTGGTGTATTCAAAGCACAGTAGCAAGTTCGATTGAGGTTGAAAACAATCAAAACCGAAATGGGAGTAAGGCGGGTCGCTTGCAATGCGGGATATGCGGGAACCTGCTGCGATAAGCGGCTGAAAGCTGGAGCTCCGTCGAGGCGGCGGGAAGGGCGGGGGCCGGTGGAGGGAGTGCTTTCCGACTGAAAGTGAAAGCTGAAGGGACGTCGCAGATGCGGGTGCAGCCGGCCGGAACGACAATGAGCGACCGAGCAGGGTTACGTCGGCAGATTGCATACGGACTTCGGCAGATGTCGGTGATAGTAGGCCGTTCGGCAACACGGGCGTGTTTCCGTCCAAAAGTTGAAAGCTGAGGGATGTCGCGGGAGCTCGGCAGACCTTCTCCATAGTGTAAATGGCAACACCCGGGGAAGGTGGGTGATTGACGAGTTGCTTGGAGCGAGGAACGCTGGCTTGGTAGAACTCCATCACCGTGCGGGATGAAAACGTCCGTACAGGGCGGGTGAAAGACCAATAAGTGCGTAGAGCGAGGAATGCCGGCTTGGCAGATCTTCGTCAAGGTTCAAAACGGCAACTCCCGGGCAAGGCGGGTGAAAGACGAGATGCGGAGAGAGGAGCGCTGGCTTGGTAAATCTTCATCATTGTGTGGGGTGGAAAACACCCAAACAAGGCGGGTGAAAGATGATCGAGCCTAAGGAGCGAGGGATGCAGAGTTGGCCGACTTTCAGCAGGGTGCAGAACGGCAGCATCTGGATAAGGCGTAGACGATTAAGTGCATCGGGCAAGAAGATCAGATTCGGTTGGCCTTCTTTGTGAAATCGGCAGACCAAATTCAAGACGGATGAAAGACTGGAGCTTGCGAGATCTTCATCATAGTCGTGACAGCTACAGCTTCAGAGAGGCGGACGAAAGACGGCCAGGGAACCGGAGGCAGGGGCCGTCCATGGGTGATCAGTTCGTACTGCTTCCATGGCTGGATTGGTGAAACGTGGAGCAACAATGTCATGGCAGGAGAGGCGAGAGGCCTGAGCAACAACCCAAACTCAACGGCGGCATCCGGCTATGGGCAGACCGGAGACGGGCCGAAGAAGGATCGTGCGCGTGCGGCCAGCCGGAAAGGAAATGAGCGTCAGAGAAGGTTGGCGTTGACAGCTTGCGTCCGGATTTCGGCAGTTGCCAGCGGCAACTCGGGCGAAGAGAGGGTGAAAGCGGTCTGCCCAAGAAGAGCATGAGGGGAACCGGCAGGTGAAGCGAGGGATTCGGATGCGGCATCCATCATCGGGTCTGGAATCCAATTTTCGTGTGAAAGCGGGGAACTATTTTCGGCGCGAGGTGACGTGGAGACACCTCTGGAGGAAAATGAATGCCGATAGCGTGCACGCTGTCGCATTTATAAGGGAGTACTGCCGCGCGCATGCGCAGCAGAGGTATGCAAGCAGGCGGCTGCACAACAGAAGAAACCTCCAGGGGAACATCACATTCGAGGAATGTAATGCTAAATTATCAGGTCAAGATGTTTTGGCAACAAAGAAACATATTTTTAATATTAGCTTTTCTTTATTTTTTTTATATTGGTTTAGAAAGGGGCAAAAATACAACGGAAAGGGCGTAACTAACTTATTAGTACAATTTTTTTAGAGTAATGATGAACCTAAAAAAACCTATTATTTTCTGAAATTATTTTGCTTGAGTTGTTTTCAAGTTAAGGTGCTTGTATCATAAATTTAGGTAATAAGGCAGAGTGCTAACTGTTGAACGTTCCCCGTTGATACGGTGGCCTCATTTTGCAAGATATGTACACTTTATATTAGACAAAGCGTCGGGCACACTTCCCTTCTTACGTTCCATACAATTGCACCCATTAGGGTTCGCCCAGTTGCAATGAAATTTGAAACGAATTTGTGCAATAAAGTGTATTTATCTTGCAAAGTAAATTCACCATATCAGCGTTGATAACTTGAAAGCCTCAACCCCCCCCCCCCAAATAAAACTTTATAGTTCATGTAATTTACTTATACAAAAGGACCTAAGTCTTTACCCCCCACCCCCTTCCCAGATGACCAGTGCCTTTTTTGACCGTCGGGCAGATGCAGAAAATTGACCCATTCGGACCCTGTGCCGGATCGAATCCCACGACTGACCAAGGTACATATGGGACTTTAAATCGTCTTAAAAGAAATTAACTTCAAATTATAGTAATAGAAATTGTTACTTAAATACTTGCCTATTACCACCATTGCTGGAGGAATAACAATGCAGAACATAACCATCATCAAACAACCCACTGTAAAATACAAGAGACTGCAAATTAGCTTCCACCATGTGGAAAATACTGCCAAATGCAACTTTTTGTGTACTTGACATCAAAAAAAATTACAGCTTTTTCGTTCCGTCAGACACAAACATATCACTCCTCTACAGCATTAAGCAAAGCCACTCGTTTTGTGAATATTTAAAGTGCACACTAAGCGCATACTAAGTTGGACCATTCAGATACTATTCATGTGAGGAATTCTTCTGCACTGGCATCAATTGTATGCTGGTCGAGTGAAAGCATTTGATTCTATGTAACTACAGAATCTTGAGTGCTAACAACAGGGTTGGAAAAAATCTAAATAATAGATTTTTTTTTATTTAAATCAATGATTTATTTGATTTAATCAAATTTTTTCCAAACTAGAGTAAATATTATTTAAAAGTTGTGGGACTAAAATAGCTTTAAAATTATTTTAGTAGTAGTAGGCTGCAATTGCATATTCAAAAAGTTTGAACAGTAATTATGAGAGCTAAGTGGGCTATTGTTTTGTGCTTAAACTTCAACAATAGTATTTTAAGAACTTAGAACAAGTAGGACATTGTTTTATAGGCCTACTCATAACATTTTCATAGCAACTTACATTGTTGTTTAATACTCAAAATAGATTCAACAGTAATTACAAGAACTAAGTAGTAGTCTCCTATTGTATCATACTCAAAGTAGCTGCTACAATAAGTACCTAGCCTAAATGACAACTTGCTAGGCTATACTTGCATGCTCAATGTAGCTTCAACAGTAATTATGGGAACTTGGTGGGCTTTCACACTCAAAATATCTTCAACTTTTCACAGATAAGTGGGTCTTGTCATTTGCTAAGTGTTATTAGTCGAAGACACTTTTGCTTAGTTTCCTGTAACGTTTTTGAATCATAGATTTAAACAAACACACTAAATTGACAGCTTTGCCTAAGTCTAATTTCGAAGTTTGCATTGCACCAGTTCAAACTATGCAAATACCCTTTCCACATGTGCAGTGGAGGCAGTTGCAGTGTGTAACTGTTCTGCTGCATCGATCACCTCCTGGTCCACTTTGTCCTACCATTCGAGTGG
>JAHWFP010094219.1:29495-48944 GCA_023313725.1 Lithobius niger | reverse complement strand
GTGCACATAATGGGGTCTGGAAATGAAGGTGAAGTTTAGTGGAGAGAAGTCGGGTTTATAGTTTTGGGGAAGGCGAAGATCACGGGGGGGGGGGGGGGACTCAAGAGTCGGGAGAGGGATATGGGTAAAGAGGGTGACTAACTATGATTATTTTGAGGGTGAGTCTGTGTGTGAAAACTGACTACCTCGAGGCGATGGAAAGGAAGGTGAGAGGGAAAGCTGGAATGGTAAGGGGATGATTTTAATAAGGTGGCGATGTGGGGGCGCAACAGGTATGAGATTACGAGGATTCTGTTGAAAGGGGTAGTGGTTCCTGGGGGGAGGTGTGGAGGTAACTGGAGAGGTTCCAGGAGGAGCTGGGAGGGTGGGCATTAGGAGCAAATCGGTACACTGCTGTGGGGTGATGAAAGGGGAATGAACTGGTCATCCTACGAGGCGAGAGAAGTTGCAGGAAAGATTGGGTTTGACAAGAGGGTGCGGAGGCTGGAAGAAGGGATGATTGGGGGAGGGTGTATGAATATGTTATGCGATGGGGCAGCACGAAGTGGGTGTATAGGACGGGCAAGGAAGCATGTTATGGTGGGAAGGGTCGGGGCATGGGATTGGAGGAAGGGAATTAAAGAAGTTGAGGTGGAAAGATGGAGGAGGAACTGGTAAAAAGTCTTCAGCGGAGCAATACCGGGAGGAGAAAAGTAGGATGGGATTGAAAGGTGGTTACAGAGGGAATTGGGGAAGTGTGCTGTTGTTTAGGGCAAGGTCTGGGGGCTCTCGATAAGAGGGAGATGGTGTGGAAAGCTGGGGGGGAGGGGACGGGGTGGAGGAAGATGTGGCATTTGTGGAGAGGGTAATGAAATGATGAAACAAGTGATGTTGGATTGCTGGGGGCTAGAAGACTTCAGTGGGAGAGAGGAGTTGGGGGGAGGGAATGAAAATTGTTGAGAGGTTGCTGGTGGGATGGTGGAGCCATAGTGGGGGGAGACTGAGAGAAAGAGCAGGGTTTTTTTTGTGCTTTATGATTGGCGGGTTAAGCGGCTCTGACATACACCCTGTTGCAAAAGGGACAGCCAATACCATCATCATTATGTAGCAGCGGACGTGGTGTTTGAATGGTAAAGTGTAGCAAGTGAGATATCCCATAACGAAGTGTTAGTTATTCATCCAAGATCATATCTACATTTCTGGATGGATACATCTTCCCAACAGACGTGCATCCTTGTCCTAAGGTATGATATTTGTGAGAAAGCTGGTTGAGGGGTTGCACGATAATAACAACATTGGTGCTCTGCAGTGCCCACGCAGTGGGTCGGTAAGCATTTTCGCTATGGAGCAGATGCAATAACATCATCTTCACCGCAGAGCTTGCATTTGAAGTCAGTCGTGTTGCTAGCTGCAAAGGGCACGTTTTTTTTCTCTTTTGAAACAGGGTACAGCTCAATACTGCATACCCAGAAAAACCCCCACTACTCCCCAACCTCTCTAACCTGATCCCACAACTTTTTCAAAAAACAGGTTTTGCAACATACCATGCCCTTAATTGGCAAATCTGAGCACTTTTCAACAACACGCTTTTATTACGTGACAATACTTTAGCCACCACTTCGAGCCTCAATGACTCAACGAAGTTCAAATTAAGAAACCTGCCTCTTCATGAGTCTGATACTCTATTTCACAGCCTCATCTCAACCTTGGCTCCACACTTGGACATCTCAAAGAAACCAAAGCCTTTCAAACATCCAGGAAGCATCAAGAACATTCATAGATATACTGTAATTCGAACCAGCTTCAAATCAACTGTCACACTGAACCATGGACCAGAAACAAAACCCAATCCGCACACTCAGAAAACCGCCATACGGACCAGTCCCGTCGTTCAAACCATTCCACCAAGAACTTCACAACCAAAACGACAAAAGTGGTTCGGACAACAAAATAAGTCACCTCCTCACCAAGCCAGAGATCTAAGAAAAGCCAATGACGCCAACCACTTTCTTCAACACCCAGTAGGAGCCTGACTGCAACATTATCTTCGTGCTTGGAAAAAACTAGCCACCAACCAGCAAGTCCTCTCCATCATTGAACACTGGTTTCTTCCAACATTTCTCTCGAACCCATCATTAGCCAAATCCCCACCCTGGGAACAATCGTCACCAACCACTCCAAATCTTTCCGCCGAAATAAAAGAACTCCTCGAAAAGAAGGCAAGCACACAATGCCCCCCCCCCCCCCCCCATGCGGACCAGGCTTCTACAGCCACATCTTTCTAATACCAAAGAAAGCAGGAGGGGAGAGAATGATCTTCAACTTGAAACCGCTGAACCGCTACATGGAAAACCATCATTTCAAAATGGAGACTCTGGATTCGATCCAATTCTCTTCTCTAAATAAATACGGATGCAAACCTATTTACGTTGCTTTTTTTTACTTAAATATCAGACTGCCTGAGTGTGGAATCGAACCCACGACCTTTGAAACCAAAGGCCGGAGTCCTACCACTCAGCCATACTGACGTGGCCAAAAGGAAACATCCATAGGATGCATTTAACACGCATACATATTCATATAATCATGCACTTTCCAATCTGCACTGGTGGGATGCTTGTCTGCGCAACACACACCAAGTGAACAGAAAGGAACACACTTAAAGCGTGAAATAAGCCTTATTTCACGCTTTAAGTGTGTTCCTTTCTGTTCACTTGGTGTGTGATGCGCAGACAAGCATTCCACCAGTGCAAATTGGAAACTCGCCACTCCACGCTGGACAACGCACGCCGCCTACCGCACCATTGGATCCCTCGTCCCTCCGGATGACGTACAACTTGCCACAGAAAACTAATGTGAAGCTAAAAGAATTCTGCGTCACGCTACAGTTGCCTCTCACTCTCCTGCCCGCCACTCTCCTTTGGACCTGTTGTCCTACTCCTCCAGCAAAGACCAAAGCGTCACTTGCAGTGGGGGCCGAGACACCGTCCGTAAGCTACACGACAACTCGATGCTTCCACCGTCATGTACATCCTCTGTCCGCAACGCCCACACTCAACATTGGGTCGCTTCGACATCCAGCCACGAGGGACACAAACGTGTCGCCTCTCCTCCACCGGCTGCCCACAAGAAACAAAGAATGCACGACACTTCTCTGCCGGCCTGCCGGACGTCAAACGCCGCCCCTCCTCCGCCGGCCGAAAGGAGAATTCATTTCCTGGACGACACCACTGACGACACGTCTATGTCGCTCGGTGCACCTCTCAAAATCGTAGAAGAGACAGTACCGCACTGCTTTTTATTCAAACCCTCGCAGTCTACGAACGCTCCCGTCATCAATCGGGGCTCAAAACTGGATTCGGCTTCACCTTACGAGACAAGGACTCCAAACCATGCAACCTTCTCGGACAGTCTACGACCTTACTGACGTGCCTTCTCCGAAACAAGGGCTCTCTCCTCGGCAAAGGTAACCCCCTCATACTTGACAAGGAGCCGCCTGCCCCACGACCCGGCCGCGAGAACAGCTTTTTCCGATCGTTCGGGGATGGCGCCACGAACCCGCGCAACTTTGACACATACACAGAATGCGAATTCCTATGCAGTGTAATCAAAATGGACTTTGGAACTGCTGTCTTTATTCCAAAGAAGGCTGACATCCCAATCTTCGTCCTTTATGAAAACGACAAATGCCTATGTCTCGGGTTACGCGTGGCCTCTCAAGCAGATGTCCTCAACACTGCCGTCAACTCCTTGTGTGAAAAGCTCTCTGTGGATGCAAGCTCTGAATAAATTCTTAACCTGTCGTTCCCTAATTTCACAACTTTTCCAGAAGGCTAGCTGTGCAACCTACCATTCTTTAAATTGGTCAACCAGTGCACTATTTAACAATATTCTACTCCATCGTGAAATAGCCCTGTCATCTGCCAACAACCTGAATGTTTCCACACGACGCCACAATCAACCCATCCATGAGTCGGACACCTTTTTCCGTAGCCTTATCCCAACCCTGGCCCCACACTTGGATATCTCAAGAAAGCCAAAACCACAAAAACTCAACTGCTCCTTTCAGAAGAACAAGCAATCCAATCCCCGTCCCCCAGTGGACGACTGGTACAAAACCACGGCCTCAATGCCTCCTATTCGTCCGAACGACAATTCTTCCTTTCAGCCGAGAAACCAACAGCCCTTTCGGACCGACCCTGCTCGCTCCTGCTCCGGTCAATGCAACCAGCAGAAGCGAGCCGCAACTTCCGAGCGCCAAAGTCGCCTCTCGTCACCAGGGGGCAGGAGTAACTGTCGCAAGAACCAGCAATGACACCTCCCGCCTTTTCTGCGTTCCAGTCGGCGCAAGACTCCGCCACTTCTTCCCGGCCTGGCAGAAACTAACTCACAACTTGAAAATTCTTATAATCATAAAACATGGCTTCCGGCCGACACTCCTACTACATCCACCCCTGTCGTGCCCGCCCCCCCCCCCCCCCCATGGTTTCATTCGAAGTCTCAGAACTCCTGCGGAAAGTTGCAATCAAGGAATGCCACAACCCAGGCCCAGGCTTTTACAGCTCCATTTTCACCCGACCAAAGAAGTCAGGAGGTTCCCGTCTGATTTTCAATATGAAACCGCTTAACAAATACATTCAAGGGAAAACAACGGCACTTCTAGTCAAGACAATGCTTTGAGAGCGGCTTTCTTAGGCTTAAAAAAACGTTGTTTTCTCCAACAACAAAAATTGTGCATTATAAGCTTACAAAATCCAGTCTAATTGTGTTGGCTTCAGTAAGACGACCTTCTTTTTCCCCTCCAGTGCCCCTTGCTGCTAACCCAATTACTGGCTCCACCATAGAGGTATATACAATAATACGACGTTACGTCACTGCTCTATAGTGAGTGAGTTATCCCGTAACGAAGTGCTAGTTATTTATCCATGGTTTGAGCATGCGCGAGGTAACAGTTTTGCTGGAAACAGATTCATCGCTGACGATGACGTCAATCGAGCCACATCAACACGGATATAAGCAGGGAATGAGCCAAACTGTCACCAACAGTGGTGTGTTTGGTTCGCTCTGTTTGGTCGTTTAGGAAGGTACTGCACAATATGGCATGGGTAAACAAGCGTGGCAAATTGAACTGCACCATTTTCGGGAACTTGACGTCTGGTTCTGTAATCAGTATATTAAAAGGTATGTTTAAAGATTAAATCAGCACTGAGAAAAAATATGACCACACCTACAAAACGTTTCATAATTTTAAAACATCTCACTGTTCTCAATCATGTTCAAATATTTTAGAAGTGGTTTTCTAAAATAGTTTCTGTAGCTGTTCTTCGAACTGAGGAAGAGAAAACATATTTAATGCTGTAGTCAGTGTACCTCTTTTACGAATGACACAATCAAATCCATATAGGTAACTTGAAAAAAAGAAATCTTTTAAGAATGATCATCACTTAAAAAAATCATGGACATAGAATGAGAGAAGGCGTGAAGAACAGAGATGAACTGAAAAGGACGTAAAGATCAGTGGTAAAATTCGCTCAACAGATGGCTGGCATTTACATTTATAAACTTCCGGTTAAGCAAAGACAGCCATGTGACACAAATCAACGTTGAAGTATGTACATTTATGTTTTGCTGATTTATATAAAACTCTGTGTATTGTTTATGGCTTTCCAATCTTCATCACGAGTAGCAGCTGTCAACAATGGTTGGTTACTGTATTTGTATTATTGTAACACGGGGACCACAGTTTCGGGAGGAAACTAGTATACTTAAATTTGCACTGTGCATGTAATCAACCCTGCAAATGGGAAAAAAATATTGACAGAATAGTAAAAGGGCTCAGCATAAAATCAACGCCGGTAGCAGGATTCACCAGGCATAGTAAGGACTGGGTGTGGCCCGGGGGTGGGGTGATTTTTTGGCATTGGGGTGTGGGGGAGCCTCGTAAGCTCCCTCAGTGGGGCCCAGGCTAGAAATCTGTTTTACTGTATCAAAGTATGGGATCGCAACCAAGAACGAGAGATTGAACATAAGGTAATATTAAAGTGGCACTATCACTGATTGAAAGTAGACAGAATCTGGCAACATCTAGTACTATGTAGCACTTTGCTTATGCTCCAAGCGAAAGAATGCGCAACGGCATTTCTTTTAACTAAACCAACAAGCCGCGACCTCCTTAATTCTTTGAAAATTTGGTATATCCTTGTGCACCTGGGTGCAAGCTGTAAAGGTTAACAATATCATTGCTGCTAAATGGCGCCATGGTATTTTCATTCTATTATCAATGGGTGATAGTGCCACTTGAACATGGACACTCCAGTGTCAGACCCTACTGGCCCTCTTTTATATCATTCCTGACGATATTGAAAAGATCAACAAATTCCCTGGCCCGGGTCAAATTGTGGCATTTGTCTCCAAACCTTTCGCCAGCCCTATACAAAATAACGAGCAGCGACAACTAGAAAAATAAGTAAGACGGACAAAAAACCCGCACCACAACACGCACTACTAACCCTTTGTTAGTACTGTATTGTGTGTTCTGGTGTTTATTTATTGGTATTTTTTTTTTATGCTGGCTAGCACTGCTTGTATTTTGTGTGTAGGCCCTTTGGAATTGCTACGCCGAGTACAAAACATGAAAATAATTAAAACAACTCAGTGCAGCGATAAAAATATATTACAAAACGAGGCAGTTCTGGCTACCAGCAGTGCTGCAGTTAGTATTTTCTAGAGTGTGGTCAGGAATAAAATGTCTGGTTCCTACGGGGAGAAGGTGCCTTAATTCCCTCTCGGCCCCTGCCCCCCGGTCAAAAGTAAATACTGTTTGTTTATTTATTCATCTGAAATGTGGTGGGTCCCCTCCACCTCCTGAGCTCTGGTGGCCTGCAGCCGCTGCTCCCCCTTCCCCCTTGATTGTGGCACTGGTCTCCAGGCCACTTTCACATAACCCAGGAATCCTGAAGACAGAGTAAACCGTGTTTTTTTTTTTAACTCTTGTGGCATCGTAGTGTACATATTCCGTTCTCCGTACATTTTGTTTCCGTGAAGGATTTTGCTCTAGTCAAAGTCGTGCCTGTTTTCTCTAAGCTTTTCTCCGTTTGTGGAAACTGCAACAAGTGGATAATGTTTAAAACAACACAACAATACAACACTTACCTCTTTATTATGTACCAGTGGATTACTACAATGTTGCACAATTCTCTTTCTACATTTCAGCATCTCCAAATGTACTGTTTATTGTAGCAGACGATTTGAGACCCGCTATTGGATGTTATGGAAATGAGGAAGTTTTCACTCCAAACATTGACCATCTGTGCAGACAAAGTGTCAAGTTCCAAAATGCTTTTGTACAGGTAGGAGATGGACGTATACATAATATTTATACAGCTGTGAGTACTGGATGACTTAGCAGACTAGAATTGATTGTTAAATGCCAACACCAGTGCATATTGATATATTTGAGCATGGCTTATCCAATCAGAGCTTTGTTGTCTAGATAAGATCAAACCTCCAAAGCACATTTCAGTTTGTAACTGCTGACGCTGATATTTATTATTAACCCCTTCTATGTCATAATGTATGCCTATAGAAGAAGAAAAAGTAACAAGTCCAGCGTCGAAACGCAAGCTTCATAAACGTTCCGTTGGAACTTGAACGATGAATGCAAAGCATAGCCAGTTTGTTTGAGGCTTGACCTGCATGCCAAGAGAATGCGAGATTGAATTGTTACCCATGTGTGTTCACATGGGACTTTAAAAAGGTCCCTTCTGGGCATACAGCTTGAAGGGCTAAACTGTAAATAAAGGTGGCGTTCTACCTGGAAAACCTGGAAATTTTAGGGAATTTATCAAGTTTGGAAAAGTCAAAGAACTTGATAAACATATACTGTAATTCATGGAATTTCACCATTTTTCCCTCTATAAAACATATCTAATTCGTATTTCATTTTTTAACTTCTAAAACCTTCACTTTATTTCAGTTAAGACTATCTTTGTTTAATTTCTAATAAGGCAAAAACTCTTAAGCAAATACTTATGCCTAAGGAGTTTTTGCTTTATTAGAAATGAAACAAAGATAGTCTTAACTGAAATAAAAGTGAAGGTTTTAGAAGTTCGTCACGTGTTAAGTGCGTTTCTAGTTTTGTTCAGATTATAGCATTCCTGCTCTTTACCAGTCCGAGTTAGGACAATGCAATTTTTTTATTTAGCAAAGCGATGCGATGTAGTTATTGAGATTTGAGTGAAATGTGGAAAAAAAAATCTGTAGTCCTGTACTGCATGGCCTTTCCACCGGAAAAAATCGGGGGAAAAACATCAGAATTCGTCCGGAAAACCTGGAAAAAATCGGGGAATTTCATCATGAGGTTTTGAATGCCACCTTGGTGTAGATTTATACCGCATAGTTTTATAAACGCAGATAACGTATCATCTTAAAAAGCATTAGTTAGCGGATAACGGAAAAGAAAAAAAAGTACCTTATTTAACAGGCAATTATCAGCAAAAATAACCATGTGTGCAACTTTTATATTTTATTAAATTATAACAAACATGTATAAAACAAAACTTTTTAAGTCAAAATACAAACTTTTTAAAATTTGTAAATTTGTAAAGTATTATACAAGGTGTCCCAAAAGTCCAAGACAGCCTCACAACTTTTGAAGGGGTTGCAAGAAGATAATGAAACCCTGGCAATGTAGGTTTGGTTAAAGGATCTACTTTTTTGTACAACCGGCATTACACCTGCCCCTTTGGGGGGAGGAGCCAGGGGCCCCAACTTAGAAATTTCCAATGGAATGGGAGGTAGAGGAATACCTTATTTGAAAGGTCTTCATTAGGCGAGTAAAGTGCCGCAATGTTAGCTTCGATACCATGAGCCCTTCCAAAATGGCAGCCGGTCAAACATTAGGAATTTCCTCTGCATTCCTATGTCTTAGTCAGGCTAAAGATGTCGTAAAGGGACGTAGGTGGCAGCAAACTGCTTCGTTCAATTTAGTTGGATTACATCCGCGTCTTTTGCAGTTTGAAGCCCAGAGTGTGGGCCTCAGTGTGCCCCCCTCCCTCTCCCCACCCCTGGAACAAAGCATTTTGCTGCCACCTACGTCCCCTTATGACATCTTCAATCCGACGTCTTTAGCCTTTGACCAAACCAACATTGTCAGAGTTTCGCTATTTTCTTTCAACCTTTAAAAAGTTGTAAGGCTGTTCTGGGACTTGTGGGACACCCTGTATAATTTTAATTTTTTATTGTCTATTCTTTACATATTAGTATTGCGTAAGTTGACATTGAATACAACGCACCAGTTTCAGCAGATTATTAACAAGGCTTAACAGTGATACGAAACAATGCAAATAATTAATGCATGCAGCAATATTTTCACGAAGTGGATAATAACGACGTCAGGCAGTAGACTTTTGGACATGCAGGCGGTCTTGTTAACTATGAAGGTTATCTCGGGGCAGAGCAGGGGATGATTACCTGTGTAGGAGAGGGAAAACCTTCAACATAATAGGACCTTCACAGCGCCCATTTGTTTGGTGGTTTTAGGGCTCAAAAAAAGCTCCTATAATTTTTAGACAGTATAAGGGGCCTTATCTTTCACATGCTTTAGTCGACATGAGCCCAAGTGTATTTTCAAGGGTCTTCTGTTCCGCAATTTGCATGGGTGATGTGAGGTATAGTTTGAGTGTATTGATTTGCCACAAAACTAGCGGTTTCGTGCTCACAGAGATGACAAATATTTGCCAATTTGTATTTATTTGGTAAGTTTATCCGCTTCAGTATTTGTGTGCTCTATCAGGTTGTCGTGCTTGCTTGAATTTTTTTTTTATTATTCATATGGTTTAGTGTTGGTTAGCCAGCTGAGCCAACCTAGCCTAACACCCAACTTGACCACAACTGAATCGAGCAAATAAATATATGAAAATTATGAAATAAATTAAAAATTAGCAACCATTGTTATGTGTGTAAATGGGGAAGCCCAAGTTTCGTGGCAAATCACTACTTTCGTACCATTACCATCTAGGCTGTGCGGAAATGCAGAAACAAAAGTTTACCATGTGACTTAAAAATGATCGGTCACAACAAGTTTGCGTTTGAACCCTTGGAAAGACTGAAAGTAAAAGTATGCACTATGACTGAGATGTAATATGTAATATGTAATATGTAATATGTAATATGTAAATCGAGAGCAGGAAGCATTCTGCTTATACGCTCCTTCTCAATAAAACCATCATAAAAAATACAAGTTTCGAACTAGATGATTTTGTCTAGTCTGTTTTTGAAAGTGTTGATCGACGTTGCGTCCACGACACTCTGGGGCAGAGAGTTCCAATCGTCAATCACACGATGCGTGAAAAAGGATTTCACAGTGTTCACCCTTGCTTGCGGCTTGAAAATTCTGGAGTTGTGACCTCTGGTACTTGCACACTTCGAAGGCATCCAGAAGTTATTTTTGTCCAGGTCGTAGTACCCCTTCATAATTTTGAAGCATTCGATCAAATCACCGCGTTTTCTTCTTTTCTCAAGGGTTGGCAGCTTGAGCATGGCCAACCTTTGTTCGTAGCTCATACCTCTAGTTCCATTCACTAGCCTAGTAGCTCTTCGCTGTACCCGTTCGAGAATTGTCTGGTCTTTTTTCAGGCTGGGACTCCAAATAGAATTGCAGTATTCAATAATGGATCTTACATATGTTTTGTAGATAATCCCAAAATTATCAGCTGGAATTTTCCCAAAGGTTCGCTTAAAGAGCCCGATGGTACGGTTAGCTTTCTTGGCAACACTGTTACATTGTTCCGTCCAGGATAGATCATGATTTACGAAGATCCCAAGGTCTTTCTCAGATTCTTTACTTTGAATGGGTACATTACGTAAATAGTATTGCTGCTTGACATTTAGATGACCACCATGGAGAACGGCACACTTGCTGTTATTAATCTTCATAGACCAAGTGTCACAGTAATTAGCAATCTTGTCCAAATCGTTCTGCAATTCCGCTCTATCTTGTTCCCCGTGGTGGATTTTGAGAGCTTTCATGTCGTCGGCAAACTGAAACCCGTCACTACTTAACTGCTCAGTAAGATCAGCAATATAAATGTTAAAAAGTAGTGGGGAGAGGACACTGCCTTGTGGGACACCGCTGGTGATGGAAGTCCAGTTAGAAAATTCATTTTCAGTTCTCACCCTAAATCTTCTGTTATGAAGAAAATTATTAACCCAGTTAACGATTTTGTTATTAGGGAGAGCATGACTAAGTTTATAGATAAGTTTCTGGTGGTCAACTTTGTCAAAGGCCTTCTCGAAATCAACATAAACGACGTCATACGAGACATTGTCATTGATTGCAGTGTTTATCTTATTGTAGGCCTCAAGCATGTTGGTAAAAGTTGACCTTTTCTTAGTAAACCCATGTTGGGACGTATTTTTCCAATTTTTGTTTGAGAGGAAGTTTTCAATTTTCTTACTGACAATTTTCTCCAAGACCTTGACAACCGTGCTGGTGAGACTAATGGGTCTGTAGTTCAGCGGTTCATTAATATCGCCTTTTTTAAAAATAGGGACTACCGTGGCATCCTTCCAATCTTGAGGTAGAATTCCATTGTCAAGCGAGACGTTGAAGATAAAAGTAAGAGGTTCTGCCAGGTTGGTGCTGCAGTTAAGCAAGATGTTAGTAGAAATGTCGTCTGGTCCGGTAGATTTGAATTCTTTGAGCCCATCTAAGTGGTTTGCTACTTCAAAGTTGTTTATAGGTGCGACGTGCTCTTTATCAGTATAGGTTGAAGAACGGTCTCTCCTGAATGGAAGGGAGACTTCACTATACACTTCTTTAAATTTTCTTGCAAAAATATTCGCAGTATTTTTGGCGTCTGTGGAAATACTTCCATCTGAGTCTCGCACTTTGAGGATGTTGTTGCTTTTCTTCTTTTTACTGTTAATGTATTTATAAAGTATTTTGGGGTTGTCTTTGCTTCTCTGAAGAATCTGAGAGTGATAGTTGTCCTTTGCAGCACGAATGGCACTGGTGCATTTATTTCTTACGTTTTTATATGTGTCATACAATTCGTTGGTACGACTCTTGGTATAGTGGGTCCAAGCTTTCTTCTTTTCCTTCATTGCTTCCTTGCATGCCTTACCAATGAATCGTTTATGTTTTGATGTAGTAATATCACTTACAGGTACATGGATTTTTTCCAACTCAGATAAAAGGGTTTTCAGTTCGTTCCATCCTGCCTCAATATCTTCAGTTGTTATCTTTTTCCAAGTTTCCCAATCGTACAGTTTTAAAGCATTGTTGATTTCTTTGTAGTTGGCTCGCCGGTAGTTCCTCATAAGCTTGGTTTTTGAAGTTTTGACAGGCTGTTCGATAGTGATAGTACTTGTGATGACTTTGTGATCGCTGTGACCCACTGGTTGATGGTATTGGATGTTTGTGACGAGGTCGGGATCATCAGTTACAATCACGTCCAGGAGAGATTCTTTCCCATTACTGCCAAGTCTGGTATTTTTATCTACAAGCTGAGAGAGATAAGCATCTTCAATAGCAGAGTGGAGGGATTTTTCAATAGGTTTGGCCTCGTTGTTCAGCTCATTTTTTTTTCCAATTGACATTCGGTAGGTTGAGGTCCCCATACATAACAACATTCTTAATTGTCGACAGTCTATGAATAGCACTAACAAGGGCTTCGTCTTCTTCTTTAATATTGTTGGGGCTTCTGTAAACACAACCAATAATGACATTTTCACGAGCATGTATGCGGACCCAGGCTGCCTCACCATAAATAGAATTGAGATAATCCAACTCTTCAAAAACAATGTGTTCGGCTATGTAGAGAATTACTCCTCCACCTCTTCCTTCATCTCTGTCCTTTCTTACTAACTTGTAGCCCTGGATGGTAATCTCAGATTCTTCAATATTTTCATTACACCAAGTTTCAGTAAGCAAAATTAAATCAGGTTTGCATTCAATTTCAACAAGCAGTTCGTCCCAGTTTCTGAGAACACTTCTTATATTGGTATAAAAGCATGTAATTAAAGATGACTCATTGGGACTGGAAGCTAGTTTTTTCGCACTAGTTTTTTTAGTTTTAATATTAGTATAGAGGCACTTTATCCCATTTGTAGTGTTTAGTTTATTGGGATAGGATATCAGTTTTTTGGGATAGTTTTCTGGACTATTTTACTATTTCTAATAATGAGGTTAGTCTCACCATTTTGTTGTCTAGCTCTTAGCTCTTTTATTAATTTATTCATGTCGTCTCTTTCAGCCTTCGTTCTGTCCGGTGCTATACCAACTTGTCTGTCACTTCCTTCAGCTTTGTAGCCACTGCACTTGTAAGCATTGTTCAAAATTGCATCACGTTGCTCTTGGCAGTGTAGCTTCAGGAGCAAGGGTCTTGTAGTTTTTTCTCCGGGCTTGCCAAGTCTGAATTGTTGTGAAACTTTTACTTCTTGTAGCTCTAATCTAGTAAGGACGTTGTTTACTGCTTGAGCGTCTTTTGCTTTCCTTGTTTCAGCATCAGACTCTTTGGGTTCGGGTATGTTGAAAATTACAACATTCTTAGAGCGTTCGATGAACTCGGAGACTTCCTTTTGAACCATTCTGGTGTTAATTTGGGGTGTTGGGCCTCCTTTCATAATACCTTTTTTGAATTTAGTAGCCCAGTCCTCACCGCTGTCATTTGCAGGTTCAAGCTGGTTTCCGTCCCTGGATGAAGCTGCTCCATTAGGTTCCAAGTCAGTTGGTTTCGTAGTGTCATCAACAAGAAGGCTGGAGAGGGCATCTTGGACAGCTTTTAACTCTTCCTTTGATTCATCCAGTTGTATAGTAAGGTTGTCTACATCACGTTGCAATGCAGCATTATCATCAAGCAACTGTATGTTTTCGGCCTCGACTTCACTTACTCTCTTTTTCATTCTTGTGATGTTAGCCTCCAGGTTACACAATCGGCATTCATATTTCATTTTGTTGGCCAAGATGTCTTCATATTTGACTTTAATTTTTGTGTTTTGGTAGAGTGACCATTCATCACAGCTTTCACACTGCACCCATTTTAACTCTGTAATTTCATTATTGCTGGCTTGTTTACCTGCTATGTTTCGTGGTTTTCTTGTAGGTCTGGGACTTTCCGAGTTGCTTGGTTTTCCCATGTTTGTATAACAAAATTTGCACTAAACAGGCCTCTCACCAGGAAGAGCAGCCTACGGTTGTGGAAAAGCAGCAACACTGGATTTGCACTGACAATGCCTCACGCCAGCCTTGATTTGACTGCCTTCCGTCAACGATCTATACTAAAAACGCAGCACCACAGAAATCACACTTATAAGTCCTCTCTTTGGAAGGACAGAGCAAATTGCCCTAATACTTGACTCAAAGCGGATGTAATCACTGACAACTGTCACACAACACTGTAATGATCAGGATTTCATAATTGCAGGCATGGATGGCTGTCAAAAATTACAGAAAATTGAACAAGCTATACTTAACATCGTACATCGTACATGCGGCCCAGATGCGGCCTTTTTCCATCATATCTGGCCCCTTCATTTATCTCCAAATCACAGTTCAAAGTTACCGTATGTTCGCCAAATTCGACCTACGGACTCATCAAGCATTCATGGAGCCGATTCATGCTGAAAAACAGCTGGATGGCAAGGGAAAAAACGAAAATTGTTGAATTTAAGCAGAGCTCAGAAGTCAACGTGCACCACTGATCTCTATGATCATAGTCATATGATCATAGATCTCTATAGATCATAGTCTTGAAGGAGCTATTATCACCAGTGGTCTGTTGCGATTGGAAAAATAGTAAGAAATTACTGGTAGTAATTTTATGTCGCTGCACCTAGCCTTTGTCAGCACACCAGGGTTCGTTCGGGTCCTTGAAAACATGGCAATGTCCTGAAAAATAGAAATTCCAGGCTTGGAGAGTACTTGAAAAACTCGAAAAATCCTTTTACGTCCTGGAATAGTCATGGGAATTCCTATAACAGAAAACTACATTTGTTTTCCATTTCAGAAGTAAGAGTACAACGTAAAACATAAAAATATAAAGAAAAAAAACTGATTTTAAAGCTAGCGGTTTTGCGTTTCACCGGTGTCATTTAATGGAACAAAATCTGTCACATCTTGCCACAGTGTTAGATAAGATTTTCATATTTAACAAATTTATCTTTTAACTGTCTCGCTTTCTCGTAATTACTGATTTCTGACCCTTGAATTTTCGTTGACCAGTACTTGAAAAATCCTGGAAAAGTTCTGAAATGTTAGGGCTACAGGCGAGTACGAACCCTGACATACATATACACGGTGTAGTTATCCTTGAAGAAGCGGAGTACCTTAATTTGGGGATGTATGGTAATTTAATTCAGTAGATTTGAGGAGCTGGCGGTCCAGGTGCCCGTTTTCCCCGAGACTTCTTCTTTCCCCATTTTCGTTTTGTTGACTTTTGAAAGTTAACACACCTCAACTTTCTACATAATCCAAAACAGTCACCATTTAAGATCAAATCTTCCTGCAGGCAAAAATGCAAGGAAAATGGATGGGGGACATGGAAGTAGTGGGAAGGGGGGGGGGAAGGAGATTTCTCAGAAAATTTGGAAATTTCACTTTTCAGAAAAATCCACCACAGTGTAAAGCAAGTCGTTAACATGAATAAAAATTGAATTTGTGAATACATATTTCTCTTTGACTACTTACCTACATAATATAATGACTTATTTTTTGGGTTTATACCTTATTAGGAATGGATCTTGTAACAAAGAAACAGTGGATAGCTGTTATAAAGAACTCTGTTTTTAAGGAATTCTGCTTAGATTGTAATTCCATTACTACTAAATTAAAAAAATTCATCTTCACAAATGACATCCCTTTGAAAAGTAATCAATTCATGTACATTTTTTTTCATTATGGAGAATATTTCTTCAAAAGTACTGCAACAGTTCACAACAACACAGTAGATGGTGAAACGTGTTCAACGTCGTCTGTCTTCGTTAGGCTCACAATGTGCCGAATCCTTCTTGATTCACATTGGTTTACAGGTGTTTATTTTTCAAATTAGCAGTGTGTAATTTGAAAAACAAACACTGGCAGACTGATGGCGAACAAATATAGCACTCAGCAAATTGTTGTGGTATTTTTTGAAAAAGCATAATGTATTTTCCATGATAGTTCAAAGTAGAAAGCCGTATGGTACATTTTTTATTCCAATTGAACGGGTCTTCCCATTTTCAACGCAGGTATTTTTCCCCTTCATTTCACTCCTATTTGGTTTTGACAGCAAGCTCTTTGTGGCCCAAGTCGCACTTCCTTCCTGACAAGTCGAAGGCCTGACACCCTTCATCTATGTGACGTCCATAGCTACTGGCGTGAATCTGTAGGAAATTTTACAAGTTTACCACAGCATTTCAAAGAACATGGTTATTACACGGCTTCGATTGGAAAAGTATTTCACCCTGGTAAGTTTCTAGCTGTTGTACCTGTGTATTTTAGAGCTTATAGTTTGGACAAACTGCTCTCTGCAAGCCTAGTCTCTTGACATGGCCGTCATGCTTATCATACCACTGGAACATGAGACGGGGCTAGCAGCATCACCATGCCCATTTGAGTCAAAGTGCATGCTACATAAATGTAAACCAAGGGGTTTTTTATGAAAGTGAAGTTCGACGGTCACTCGTGATTCATATTATGCATGGTAGCTATTTAACCAATCTATCGTGTTCTTTGGTGTAGTGTTGGGCGGTACCAACAATACAACGGTACCAAATACCGTGCATTGTTAAAATACCGGTATTGTTTTAATATGAAAAAAGGCGCTAAAATTATAACAATAGTTCAGTCAGTCCTTGTGTTGTAGGGCTCAAAACTGTGTAATAATCGGTTAACGATCAACAATGGTAAAATTGGAACTCTAAACAATGCACAAGAGTGGAGCCCAATTTGTGTAACTGATGCTACAACCAGCTTAAGAAACTACAGAAAAATAAAATTGAGTTCAAAGTTCAGAAGCCTACTTGGTGATTATTTTTTATGTGTATTTTTAGAGGGGGGGGGAGGGGCTACGTAAATGAAATTGATGATTCCATTTCCAACCGTAATTAGTTTGATAAAGCTACTTAAAAAATATACCGTTGGTACCGGAGGTACCGAAGGAAGTACCGCTAAATTTTAAGAACCGTTAAATACCGAGTACCGCGGTACCTAGGATGGTACCGGCACCGTCACAAAAATTTCGGGTACCGCCCAACACTACTGTGGTGGCTACTTTGCAGTCCACTTGTTCTTAGGCTGGATGTAAGTACTTATCCTAGAGATTAATTGGTTGACGTTTACAGTACCAAATGTTTTCTTCTTGTTTAACATTTTGTAGGGAGAGCATCAAATTTTAGTGATGATTACCCATACAGTTGGTCTGAGATTCCATACCACGCTTCTACAGAAAAGTACAAAATGAAAAAGGTAATTTAATATTTTGGTTTGCATGACACTTTTCACTAAGGCTGAATTTCATTCATTTGCCCATTTTTTAAATAGGTGTGTCCAGGAATGGATGGTGACTTGCATATGAATTTAGTTTGTCCAGTTGATGTTTCCACTCAGCCAGAAGGAACTCTGCCTGACATCCAGGGAACAAACTACGCCATTAAACTTTTAAGGAAAATACATTTGGGCCGACAAACATCAAATGAAAGCCAACCATTCTTTTTAGCTGTTGGGTATCACAAGCCACACATTCCGTTAAAGTATCCTCGTGAATATTTGGGTAAGCATAAATCAGGTGTTGATAGTGATAACGTTTTTTTTAAACTTTTAATTTAGGAATATGAAATTTCAAGTTTCATGACTGCGTATTGAATTACAATGGAACGGAAAGTAAAGAAAGCCACCTAAAGAAATGGTGATCAGATGTTAAGCTCACATTACTGTGCACCGAGAAATGCGTGGCAGTGAAGCCCACCAATGGGAACAACAATTCAGTTTTTAATTCACAAACGGGTCACATGGGTTTTCGGTAGAAGTTTGTTTTCATTATTCCTTTATTGCAAGGGATAGTCATGCACTGTATTTTTCAATGAGGTTTATTGGGAGCCAGTAATGTGCCAACTTTTCATTCGTGGTATTAAGACTGTAATCAATGAAACAAATTTTAATCTTTTTTTAGACTTATTTCCAATATCATCAGTTAGATTGGCAAATAATTCCCATCGCCCGCCAGGGATGCCAAACATAGCATGGAATCCTTGGGCTGACTTGAGGGAGAGAGAGGATGTACAGTTGCTGAATGCCAGCTTTCCATTTGGGCCTTTGCCAAGCTACGTTCAGGTAGGCTATGTTGGTAAAATTATGTGACTTTGGAAATCGTGTCTTATATTCATTTATATGTTATAAAGTCGATAATTGTTTATTTCAGAGATACATCCGTCAAAGCTATTATGCAGCTATAGCGTACATGGATGATCTTGTTGGAGAACTGTTGCAAACTTTAACTGACACAGGATTTGCAAACAACACTATTATTGTCTTCCTTGGTGATCATGGTAGGTAATTGCTGTTGACGTAAGATAAGGACAATTATTACCTTGGTTGTCAGTGAAAATGAGACGAAGGGTTTTACTTTGACTAATGCTTGACATGTTTAGAAATCGGAACGTAGCCAAAATGTAGCTCTCAGTTTAGTTTCTATGGCGAATTTTCGATGAACTTATCAAATGACGGTAAATAACTAAGTAATAATAATGGCAACGTTCGTCTTCTTTAGGCTTCTTTCTAGGTGTTGTAGAAACTTTGTTTACATGTTGTTGTTGAACTTGTACTCACTTGGAAATTCAAACTGTTTGAATTTTCAAGCAAGTACCGAGTTCAACAACAACATGTAAACAAAGTTTCTACAACACCTAGAAAGAAGCCTGAGGAAGATGAACGTTACTATTATTTTATTATTTACAATCATTTGATAAGAAGTTCATCAAAAATTTGCCATAGAAACTGAACTGAGTGCTACGTTTTGACTTGAGCGTTAATTTTTCCGATTTCTCAACCTTGGTTGTCATAAGCCTTGCACCAATAAATAAGATAAGCATCATTCAGTCAAAATTGGGGGAAAAGGGGCTTCAGTCACATTGTTTAAATCTGCCGGCACGTAAGTATCTTCTGCCTGTATATTTCCTGCATTCAGTTCTTGGATGCTCCTTATCTCTCTTGAGGTTTTCTCTGTCTAGATCCGGCCAGCTGCACAACCCCACTGTGCATGCGTCATGACCAGCCCTCCTACAAAAGCATTCGGCCTGGGACGGCCGCCATCTCTATTCATCGTCAAGCTCTTTTCGAAGGCGGTCCTTTGCTCAAAAAAAGATCTTTCCCTCGAAAGAAGATCCTTCTCTTGAAAGAAGATCCTTCTCTCGAAAGAAGATCCTTCGCTCGAAAGAAGATCCTTCGCTCGAAAGAAGATCCTTCTCTCGAAAGAAGATCCTTCTCTCGAAAGA
>JAHWFP010094219.1:0-29485 GCA_023313725.1 Lithobius niger | reverse complement strand
CTCGAAAGAAGATCCTTCTCTCGAAAGAAGATCCTTCTCTCGAAAGAAGATCCTTCTCTCGAAAGAAGATCCTTCTCTCGAAAGAAGATCCTTCTCTCGAAAGAAGATCCTTCGCTCGAAAGAAGATCCTTCGCTCGAAACATTCAAGATGGCATTCTTCATCCGTCGTTCCTTCGCTTCAATCTTTCGCTACTAGCACAAGAAGGACAGGATTCATCCACCTAATCAGCGATGCTCTGCCGACAAGACCAGCATTACGAATCGGCGTAATTCCCTATCTGCTTTCTGCCGTTTTCCTCCCACCCCACTTCGGCCTCAACCTTCCATGCGGCAACCTTCCATGTGGCAATCGAGCAAGCTTTTTTTACACGAAAGAACCAAATTTTCCACAACGAAAATGTTCATGCATCACGACATTATCTTGGAGACAGCCGGGAAACCCCTCTTACGTCCTACCTGCTCCTGCTAGCTCCATCAAGCCCCACCATCGCTGCGGCTTCAAGCCATCTCATCCTTGCTTGTCCTTACCTTCCGCGGACCGCTACCTTGCCGAGTGTCGTCGAAAGTTTTTCCGAAGCGTCAGCCATCATTGCCACCATTTAAGCCTCTTGTCAGTTGTTCAGCCGCTCGTCACTACATTTCACTGGCTGCTGCTAACCCTCGCCCATTGAAGCCTGCTGCCCCTTGCCCACCATCGTTGCAGCTCTTTCGGACTTGCATCCTTCGCAACCTGCTGCTTCTCGCAGCCTGAATGACAGCCTCTTGGCTGCGTCCTTCGCTGCTACCCTCCCTCTTCAACCTTCATCCGCAGCTACATTGCTTTCACCTGTCACTGGCCTGCTGTCCCACGCCATCGATCATTACAGCTCTTCAGACCTACGTCCCTGTCTGCTGACCATCCTTCACCAACCTTCGTTTGCTGCCCACCTACTCTTTCATCCATAACTAGCCTGCTGTCCTTCACTGACTTTCATTACAGCTCTTTTGGATCTTCGTCCTTCGCAGCCCATTGCCGACATTCATTGAAGCTCTGTCAGACCTTCACCCTTCGCTTCCTGCTGTCCTCACCGGCTATCATTGCAGCTTCTTCGGACCTTCTTTCTTTGCTGCCTGCTGTCAATCGTTGACTTTCATCGCAGCTCCTTCGAACCTTCGTCCTTCATTGCCTGTTGTCCCTCGCCGACCATCATCGCAGCGATATCGGATCACCGCCCTTCGCTGACTGCTGTCCCTCACTGGTGCTCATTCCAGCCACTTCGTCCACCTTCATCCTTCATATGCCTTCTGTCCCTCCCCGACTATCGTTGCAGCGCTTTCAGACTTACGTTATTCTCACGTGCAAAAATCACAGCCTCATGCTTACGTTCTTATGCCTGCTGTATATCCTCATCCTCCGCTAACTGCTCTGTGAACCTTCACCTGCCGCTGCCTGCTGTCTCTCGGCGCTCTTCGTGGCAGCTCTTCGGACCTCAGCCATCGTTCGCTTGGTGGATCCTTTGTTTGCTCATCCTTAGCCTCGAAGAATCCTACACCCCTTCACTGATTTCCTTCAGCCCGGAGATCGATCCTTTGCCTACAAGACGATCCTTCACTTGCATCCTTCGTCGAAAGATGATCCTTCGCCCACATCCATGAAAGAAGATCCTTCGCTTGCATCCTTCGTCGAAAAATCATCAGCTTACGAGATTTCTCCCGACACATCTCGGCTGCCCTATGAACTCGGCGGTAACCCGAAGAACTCCATCCCCACCAGCCAGCCCTCCGCCCGACAACGCAACAATTTGTGACCCAACTATCTCCTTCGCTACCACGATTTCCTGCGGCCTCGCCATCAACCTCACCACCGCTTCGGAGACAACACAAGACTGGGGAAAAACAACTAAACTCAGGCAACAGCCATTGGTTTTTTTATCGTCCTCATCACGTCGATCCTCTCATCATTTGTCCGTGACCACTGCAACTCTGCAATGATCCGTCATTGAACTTCATCGTCTTATGGACCATGCCATCAAGGGTTTTAACTGCAAGGCCAAACTATTGACCCCGGCACCGCCCTCGTCTTCTCACAGCAAGTCGTACGTCCAGGAATGGATTTCGTCTTCTGACAATGGCTCAGCAAGGAAACAGAAACACGAAACCGCTCATCCACCTCGTCCAAGAAACGGCATTCTTACCTTCCAATCATCAACATGGAACAAATCTTTCGCCGTCCAGCTCGCGCCTCATCCAGTATTAAAGCACACCGGCTCGTCTCTTTTCCCTACGACAATTTGGACTCCGCATCGGCACTCGAAGAATCTTGTCGGTCTACGCTTTAGGTCATTTGTACATCAACCTCTTGACTCCCACGAAGACTTGCTGCAAGCTGAACATGATCCACCAGTCTTTACAAGCAGCTCTGCTAATCTTCACCCATCGCTGCCTGCTGCACCTCACCCATCATCGTCTGCAGCTTCCCGGAGAATGCTGTCAACTCCGACCGAAGCTCTAATCATTTGACGCTACCCAGTCACGCTGAAATTGCTGTTTTCATCTGCCCGCAGTTGTCTCTGTGCTTCTCGTCATGTAATGCAGACAACGATTGGTTCACAGCTCATCATTGGCCCCATGTACTCAGCTGAAAGAAGCCTCAAAGCCTTCGACCAAAAGAAACTCCTCCAAACTTTCGCCGAAAGACAAAGTCTGCTTCTGGATACATTCAAATCCTTCACTGGAAGAAGTCTTTCATCATGGCTCTATCTACCCACCGACACAAATCCACTGTCAATACCAAAACTTCAACCCTGATAACATGACAACGAAGTGTCACCTTTCATCAACATGTCACTTGCCACACACCACCACCTGTGACCCATGGCTATAATTTTGGCCAGGTCAACAATTCTTCCCATCACTCGCTTTTCACCACTGGCCATCTGAAACTCTTCAGGACTAGCCAGCCATCAGAACTTCGCCAAGAACACCATGGCTCCTCTGCACTTTCGTCATTCGCTGCGAGGTCTCGCCGACTTTGTCAACCTCGCTAACGGAACAAGTCTTCGACAACTCCATTTGGGACCTGTCTGCAAGCATGACGCACTGTGCTCGTATAGTTTGAAGTCGATGCTCCTTGAAAACCTCATCTTTGAGCAATCCGGATATTTTGCCGACGGCGACATTAGTCACAGCTCAAGAATTAAGAGCACTGTCAACTTCCCAAATGTGCCACAACCAAGGGCCGCACCCTGACAAAGTCATTCCATCTTCACCATCCACTTCTTCAGGAACATGACAAGATATAAAACAGACCACACCACCCAGATGTGTCTTTTAAGTCCTCTCTAATTTCTGCAAATTCATCCATCTTAGGCCACTTCCAGATTTCCGAACCAAAATGCAAAGATCCTTAGAGACCTCGGAGCCAATCATCGTTTCAGCGCTTACAAACCTTATTGGGGACAAACCTAAAAGAACACTCTGTCCAGTTGAGCCTTACGCTTTACTTCTATGGAACAGTGAACGAGTATAGATGAGGCCGAATCCACCTATTCCAACCATTCTCCAAAGGAACCAACGTGACCTCGGCCACAACGATCACAAGTTGGATCACCATGGTTATCCACAAAGCCTATGATGATCTAATCAACTGTGCCTTCGCCGACATTTGAGCCACAGCACACAAACTCTGGGCACTTTCGACTTTATGACCATTCCACAGTCAAGTCTCTATTGCTGAAGTCATTCAAGCTACATCATGGAGAAGCCAAACATGTCTTCAGAAGTCACCACTGCTGGGACATGTCAAGACAAGGAAATGGACTACATCGATTTTTTGCAACAAACCAGATGTGTCGTCCAACCCCCTTAAGCACTAAATAACAGAAACGAAGACGTCCAGAAGATCGAAACGAGATCCTCCTGGACCGTCACATCCTACGTAACATAATTCTCCCATTTGTGTTCATTTTCTACAAGGTGTGAAGTTTGTTAACTTTGGAGGAGCCAGCTCGCATCCCGGGGTGACCCGTCATGAGGTGCCCGCCACCATTTATTGACGAGGTCAACTGTAAATGCAAAAAAATTAACAGGTAGAGGATATTTTCATGCCGGCAGATAGAAACTGCAATTTTTCCTAGGTCAAAATTGGTTTCTATTGCTTTACCGAAAATATATATACCTGTAAACCCACCCTACCTCCCCTCTTGAGTCACCACCATGACATATTGAGAGGAGAAAAGATGGCAGCCGGCCCTGGCCAAATGCTTTTGTAGGAGGGCTGCGCATGACGCATGCGCAGTGGGGTTATGCAGCTGGCCGGACCTAGACAGAGAAAATTATCAAGAGAGATAAGGAACATCCAGGAACTGAATGCAAGAAATTTACAGGTTGTATTTATTTTTAGTAAGGCTATAGAAACCAATTGTGATCTGGGAAAAATTGCAGTTTTATTGATAGTCTGTTTCACAAAGAAGCATTCTGACCACTGTTTAAACAATGTATCTTTGAAATCCACAAGCAGAAGTAGGAGGCTGAATTTCAAATCAGTATGCTAGATAATAAGTGCAATTGAAGAAAAAACCGTGTGGCGAAGTACTTTGAAATGTTGAACTAACATTATTATTCGTTGAAACAAGACAGAAAGCTCGAAAAACATCGCTGCAATTCATACTGTGAAAAGATCGATCCGTTATAAAAACACTACGAAATACGCAAAACTTCACAACACGGACTCACACTTAGTCCAAATTTTCGATACCACCCAGATATCTTCGTCAGGTCTCGAGGATTTTGCTGCTTTCTACTTCAACTACATCAATAAAAAGGATATTAAACAATAAATAAATAAAAAGAATAAAAAGGATGACAATGGCATCGCAGTCCACTGCAAATCTTTGATGCATGAGGTGGACTGGAAAGGCACGAGTTCTCTTCTCAAGTCCAATTCAGCACGAGATCCCAGCTTCGTTGCCTTGAATCACTTGCCATTCAACAACATGAAAAGAACGGGATACTTTTGATGAACATCCAAGACCCAACTTTCCCTAGAGTTACACACCTGGTACGAAGAGAACTCGACGAGCAGTTGAATCATCAGTGGGGTCTCACGAGTGAACAGCACATGCAGCCCAATAAATACAGAAGGCTGCGGTCGCGGGCGTATTCGAATGTAAAAGCAGAAGACGTAGTAAACAACGTTGTAATCAACGATGTAGTTGAAGTAGAAAGCCGCAAAATCCTCGAGACCTGACGAAGATATCTGGGTGGTATCAAAAATTTGGACTAAGTGTGAGTCCGTGTTGTGAAGTTTTGCGTATTTCGTAGTGTTTTTATAAAAGACAGAAAGCTAAATAGACTCTGAGAAGGGTTAAATAAATACAAATGTAAACCTATTTACGTTACCTTTCGACCTTAAGTGTCGACTGGCTGAGTGGGGAATTGAACTGACGACCTTTGAAACCAAATGTTGAGATCCTACTACTGAACCATACTGACAAGGCTGTCCAAAAGGCGATGCAAATAGGTTTGCATCTGTATTTTTCTATGATTCGTGACACACAATTTCAAAGCTTCAAAATTTCAAAACTCTAATCGAAAATTAGTGATACTTCCTAGAGTCAAACTTTTGAAATTGTGCGTCATGAGTAATAATAATATCAAATACAAAACAAACGATGCTCAAATTCAAAATGCCAATACTGATGATTATTATTGACATTTTGAATTTGAGTGTTATTTGTTTTATATGTTTACTTCCTACATTCGAAGTAATATGGTTGGATTCTTTCCTGAGCAATAATAAATAAGAAGTGGTTCTTCATTGCAAGATTTCTTAACTGAAAATAAAGGCCAACTTGCATTTAGTTTTGAATAATTTTTTTAAAGAGGCTTTTACAGGACTGCATCTAAATAAATTACCTCCACTGATTATGATTTTATGGTTAAAAGTATGTAACTCTAAACTGAAAGCACCAACTTTTAAGTAAAATAACCAGGGTATTTAATTTTCCATTCTAGCTCTCTTTAAAGATATTGTACTTGGCACTATTAAAAGTAACTATTTTATGTATAACTTTTAGGATGGTCGTTGGGAGAACATCAAGAGTGGTCAAAATACAGCAACTTTGATGTTGCCACAAGAGCGCCACTTCTTATTCACATTCCTGGTATCACCACCAATAGAAATCTTGGATTTGGTTTTCGGCATATTCCTGTCTTGGGCTGCGGAACAAAGATTTCTGCGAGGCCTTGCAGCACTCGCTCTCTACCATTATTAAAGAAAAGTACAAATAAGGAAACTGCGGTTTCTGAGGTTTTGGTGGAGATGGTGGACTTATTTCCCACATTAGCAGAACTTGCTAATTTACCGATTCCCCCTTTATGTCCCAAGGATTCAGCAAAGTCATTGTTTTGCACAGAAGGCTCCAGCTTGGTTCCCCTAATAAAGAATGCCAAAAATCTAAAATTGCGTCAGCCTGCTAAGTGGAAAACTGCAGTTTTCAGCCAGTATCCCCGGCCTTCCATTTACCCAAATGAAGACAGCGACCAGCCGAAAAGGTCCCTAATCAAGTTTATGGGCTATACCATGCGTACCCAAGACTATCGTTACACCGAGTGGCTTCGCTTCAACCAGAAAAAATTTCATGGCAACTGGTCATCAGTAATTGCCAGGGAGCTGTACATAAAAAGTCAAGACCAAGAAGAAAATCATAATGTCGCAGACAAAGCTATTTATGCCGATCTAGTCAACAATTTGTCCCTACAGTTAAAACTCGGTTGGAGGCATGCTTTGCCCAGAAGAACTGTCCTGCAGTCTAAACAAGTATTAAATCACTTAACGTTCAATCAAGGTAGAACTGTGGACAAAACACTGTTCTGAGGGCCCTGGATTGTGTTAGGGGTGCCCCCAGCAGTATCGGGCCCGGGTCAGTGCCTCCTTCCCCACGTCTTAATTGTTGTCATCCAACAGTGAACACCAATATCCGAGTGATTAGAATCGATAACGTGTTTGGAATAATTTTGGTGTGAAAACCCAAAAAAAAAAAAAATCAAATGTCGGCCTGGCAGTCTTCACCAGTTGCTCGGACAGTGTGCTCCTGACTGAAAAGCATTTTTCTATCGCCAACAGAAATATGATTACCTGTAAATTTTAGCTTCTCCCATTCTCGGATGCTGTTTCCCTCTAGAGACCAAACTACCAATCATTGGCCAGTTCGCTAACCCCGGAGTGCGCATGCGTGCTTTGCTTTCCCTCCATTAGGCAAATGGAAACCAATCCAAATCACCTTTTATTCTCTGGTGCTCTTCCCGAGCGCATCGTATAAATTTAATGTCTATTACAACCATCTTTATGGAAACCGAAGACGCCCAAGCCTTTTGCCGTGGACACTGGGAGTGTCCTCTCCGTATCAGCTGGCTTTCACCTCTGCCTTTTTCGCTGATGCTGAACCATGTTTCTTGCTGACCACCTGACGACTTTCTCAGCGTGTTCTTTCCGTCGATCGTCTTGCTGGCTTCCCCTTTCACTGCAGCTCACTCAACTGGAAGCGAACAACCAACAGCCGCCTTTTGCATGTCTTTGTTGCTGCTGCCCTGTCTTCGACCTGCCTCCTCTTTCGTCTCCAATGTTGAAACTTCTTTTCCGCCGACATCCTGACGACCTCGGCATATGTTTTTTCCTCGTTTATCTGCCTGACTTCCTCTTTCGCTGGGGCTACTCGACCAGAACCGAAAGACCGAGGCCGCGATCTATACAGCTTTCCTGATGCGGCCGTTTCGCCGTCTCGCCACCAATGCCGACTGCCTTCAGCTACGGGACTGCCATCGGTTAGACAACTTTCCCGGTGGTGCTAGACAGTGCTCTTATCCTTCTGTTGCGCTGTTGCTGAAGATTCACCACCTTTCACCTTGAATCTCCTGACAATTAGTCGAGGCTATTCCAGCATGTCCCGTACACAAGCAGGTTTACATCTTTAATTACCTGTCTCACCTTTTTGTCTTTCGGCGTTTAATGAGCAGCGATAACGACGCCATCTACAAATGCCGTGAAACGCCAGACACTCGCCCGAGGCAACATTTCCCTTAATCTGCCTTTATTCACAGATGTTCATTCGACCTCATGCAAGTTAACTGTTTCTAAGTTTTGGAATTTGACCTTGTATGTTGTTCTCTGCTTGAGGCTTCCATTCTCAAGACGTCCTTCGAATTTTTGCCTCCATGCGTTCACTTTCCAGCCCAGATAATCGAAGCGGCACATGACGGCCATGTCTCTTTAATATCAATTAGCTCTCACCCACAAAGATCTCTAGACAGACTGTTTCGCCCTTGTTTGGGCTCGTCAGTACAAATTGATATTAAATGATCAATTGGTAAAAATTGTCCTAGGCCTGGGTGTCAACCATTCAGTTGAATGGAGCCCCAAACAAGCAGAAGTTTCTGCTATTTCGCTTGCTGAAACGTATTCGTTTCGCCCTTGACACGCCTCTTTGCAAAATATGTGGATTTGTTTACACTTGAACTCGGCATTGCTATGAAAGATGAACTTCTAAATAATCTCCTAAATAAGAATCTTTCATCTTTGTTTTTAACAGAGGCATGGACTGCCGCTCATCAGCCAATCCTCAACAACTACAATTCATCAGCAACTTTCTCATGTTATACACACAGACAGGAAACTTCACCATTTATGGAAAAGTAATAAATATATGTCTACAGTTCTAATACTAACAGCTTTATTACATGTGTTATTATTCAAGATGGAATTTGCAGCTCTACTGCTGTGAATAAAGAAATATGAGCCGATCAGTCAATGTTATCTAGACACACGCTAGTGTGTCGCACCAAGTTAGGCAACAAACATCACATCAATTCAATTGTCAAGGTTGTAAACCATTGTAGCGCGACGCCATAGCGTCATTGTCTAATATCCTGAAGCATAGTTGGGCACATTTCAGGTACTTGGGGGAAAAACAATAATGCGGTACAAAAGCTTAAATTGTGTTGAAATCGAGAGCAATGACCCACCTGACAACAATTAACTTGTGTATGAATGTCAGCTAAGTGGCTTTCAATGCAAAATGTGACCCTCAATAACGTTACAAATGTGTTACTAGTTTCTAGTTTTTCTTCTTTTTCTAGTGCGCTCATCCCCAGGTTTTGGGTGATTTCACCGATGCCGAAATAGCGGGAAGGCTTCCAGCTATGAAATTTGACTAATGGCTGCAATACGATACAAACTGCATACCTTTTTTGGTACGGCGTGGGATGGCGCGTAAGTACGAAAGTATTGTTATAACCATTGTTAGTATTGTCGGCATCATTTTTGATTGGACGGCCAAAGTTCGGATAATGACAACATGTATACTGACGTGCGTATCTAGACACGCGCTAGTGTGCTCACAAATCTAAACATTGTTGGCAAAGAAATTGTGTCGACGTCCAATTCACGAAAAACAAAGAAAATATCAAAATAAAGCCAAAAACTGGTAAAGAGCCCAGCAAGTTAAGAACGCGTCGGCCTCGCAAAGGAGTGATATGAACTAAATAAAAAAAATTAAAAAATTTAAACAAAACCAAAAACTAATAAGGAGGCGACTAAGTTGAGAATGGTTCGGCATCTCAAAGGAGTGATATGAAATTAAAATATTAGAAAAATTACCAATCAAGTTACTGTTGACGTGGCGCTTTATTACACATCTGCTGGCTAGTTGAGTTGAGTCTAATACACAATTTAAAAAAAAAAGCGATATCTATCAAGAACCAAAATTGTTAAAAGAGACCGAAGTTCCAAATGGTTCGGCCCGTCAAAGGAGTGATATCAACCTACCAAGATAATCGCCAAGTTAATCGCACCGACTAATACTTTGGAAGTTAAATGACAACTTGAACATTGCTTCCGAAAGTAGCAATGCTCTAGTTTTCATTTAACCTTTGAACTATTATTCGGTGCGATTAAGTTGGCGAATGTTTTGGTGTGTTGATATCACTCCTTTGAAGGGCGGAACCATTCGGAACTTGGTGGTCCCTTTTACCAGTTTTGGTTTTTGATATGATTCAGCTGACTTCGCGGATCTGTTACCTTGTTGATGTTGGCTGTTCACATCTTGTGGCCAACTTTAAACACACATTGCTCTGCAACAGATGAAAGCCATCAAAGTCTCTCTGTTTTTCACCGGTACGTCTGTTATTCTTCACTTTGGGTGTATGACAGACATGACAACTATGTTGTCAATCGAAACAATCGTCCAGAAACAGTCCTTCTCCGTCTGCCTCCACCGATAACATGTGTCTGTAGGTAGTCTCCATTGACTGACAGCCTGAGCTCATCACCGTTTGTCTGGCACTCAGTTTACCACACTCAGCATGCGTTTTTCGACCAGTCTCAGTTGTTTCTAATCAACGAATCAATTTCTACCTGGGCTGACAATTTGACAACGAATTGCATCATCTTCTGAACTCAAGCTACAATCCTCTAATCTCGAGCTGATGGACTTGCACTAAAATGAAATGCAAAGATGATTACAAGAAAAAACATATTTGTGTATTGCTTCCCACGCCACACAATGCTCACGATTATATCTCCGACGTTCTTCTTTTGTAGCTATTCGACAGCATCGAAAATTGGGAGAAAATGTCGAAAATCCAATGCAATGACTCACACCTCAAATGATGGCTTGCCATTCCAAATTTAAATTTGGAGTAATCTGCAAAGGTTTTTTCACATAATCTCCTGTAAAACCTTGATTCCGCGTTTAATATTAAATTTCAAGAAAGCCAGGATGATGACCCTTTTGGAGCAAGTCTCCCAACGATTTGCTGAACCTATCATCAATCTACAATTTTTTGTTCACAAATCGGGAATTCCGACAACAGACCCATTCGCCACTAGGCATTGTCAGTTCAGTTCCCAACGGTCAAGTTAGGATAGAAGACGCTATGCCAACACATATGACAACCTTCTTCGGATCCTGGTCACCCCAGAAACAGTCAACTATAAGCTTAACCAACACCAGGCATGTTCGTTCTGACAGCCTCTCATTCTGAACACCAAGGTTTCCTCGACTCTCGTAACTTCGAACAATCAACCCAACAAGTCGACCGCAAACTGAGGACTGTCTAGGAAAGGAGATCAACTCCACCCAAACGCCGGTAATTTGTATCAACGGTCAACGCGGATGGCGACCTTCACCGACTCCTCAAGAAAGCAGGGATTCTTGAAGAACATGCAATTTAAATCACAAACTGACAATCAGCAGCTCACCAAACTTTCTTCATGACAACCACTGGTAACAGTGGTTTCGTAGGGTCAATCTGCGGAAAGTCTGTCTAGCATCTTTCCTCCCTCTCTCGGCCTTCCATGCAACCCAGTTGACTCACTCAAATTAGGTTTTAAAATGAACCCCCAGCGTAGAGCCGCTCCGTGCTACAGCCTGTTTTCATGATGCAATAAGGGACGAAGAATCATTGAGTCGAAAGACCAACAACCAACGCCTCAAGTAATGGCACAAGAGGGTAAAACCTTGAGTTGGACCCCGCCAATATTTTTTTTTCTAAAAAGATCTCAATGCCGCCTCATTAGCACTCGTTCGTGCAAACACTCGGAAACCTTTAATCATTCCTGTTTTGCCTACAATAACAGGTGATGAGCCGGAAAGATTTCTCAAACCGGTTCATCCAATTATTTTCATCTCGGAGCGACTCGAAAGAAACAATGTTCGAAACAGTAGCATTATAATCTTCCTAACAGTCACAGATCTTTGCCAAAACTACTTCTACAGTAACAGCAGATAATTTATGAAACCCATCATGAACACTGATGAAACAACTGATAGAAACTCGAATACAATGCCAGATTTAGTGCCCTCGAGCCATCTCCATATCTTAGGCTTTACACTACGTCTTACCCATCCCGAAATTCTGCAAGCAGCATCATGGATAAATTCGTCAGTTCAAGGACATGACCGCTCACACAGTCGGACATCAGAAGCCTGTTCCATTCCATTACACCGATGCCCGTATACCAACTAAATTTACCATGCGCATGCGTCGACTCTAACTCGATGGGGTCAACTCCCCTCTGACGTCATGTATTTGTGATCAAACATTGTCGTTCTTGATCCGACCAATCGACGTAACTCTCGACTAACAGAATAGTGAATACTAATTATGAAACTAAAGCCGGACCCCGCGGAACGTAAAAATTGTATTAGAGTGTATTATGCTACGAATTCCAATCGGCAATGCGACTTAAAATGAACTTAGTATGATGTATCACGTCGCCAACGGTCCTATGCACGACTGCCTGGGAGAAGGCGACCACCGACCAGGCCAATAATCATGCGTCATTGCTGGCCAATAATCGTGCGTCGTTGCTGGTTTGCTTTTCTGGCACGCCGCCGGCAATAATTCTGCCAATGTTTTTAACAATTCCAGTACGAAGTGTCGTTAAAAATTTGAAGTAAAAGTAATAACTACCCAACAAAGACCATAGCTGTTAGTTACATTTGGTTTTAACAACAATAACAATTCGTAAACATTGTGATCATTGTGATTACCACAGGCCCTCGTCACAAAATACGTTTATAAGTGTTTTTTTTTGGTTGTTGTAGTTGTGTTTTTTCTGTGTTTTTTTTCCCCCATCCCTCCAAGTAAAACTAGGGTGCCGGTAACAGAAACTGCATATCGTTATTTAAACCAAAAAAATGGAGCATAAATTCTAAACGAATTACCCTTCTTCCCGCCACACACAAAAATCATACAACTTTTTTTGGTGGGGTGGGGAGGGGTCCCCCACCCTTGCAGTCCACTGAACAATCGAGCCTTGGGTTGCAAATTTTCAACAATCTGTGCTATCACATATACCATACAAAATAAAGCTTCTTAGATCACAGTTGTGTTCATGTTCAAATATCATTAAAATGTAGTCATTGGATGAATTATTAATCGAGTCTTGCACTAATCAAGAAAATCATGTTTTGTATGTACTTATTTGTAATGTATATTTTAAATAAAACAAACATTTGATGTGAAAAACTGGTTTTGTACATGATGCAGTTTCATGAAGAACTTCTTATGTTTAAAAAAAAAAAAAAGAAGCCATCGCGCAAGAAGCCAAAATAACTAATTCCAATGACGAAAAGCAAGCTTATACGGCTTCCAGAAAACTGGAGTGAAGTGTGGCCAAGTCGTTCGTTTCTTGGCCTCTTAATGAAGATGATGTGAGATCAGATCGCTTTACCGATCTATGCACACATGGGACCTGTAGGCTATGGGGGGGGGGGGGAGGAGGAGGAGGAAGGTAAGATTGGGGGCAGTGAGAAGAACCGGCATCCAAGTTGGTTAGCCGTTTTGTATTTAGACATGTTTGTTATACTACACCTGAACGTAAGTGGGCTAACATTTGTAAATGATCAACTGTGTGTTTCTATGGTGCACTCTTGGATACCCATTACCTGTACTACCATACATACTCACTAGGGGTGCTAGTTGCAGAAAAATATGTATGGTGAATGGGGCAGCTCCTTTTGTTACGTGCTGCATATTAACGGACTGTTCACTTAAAGGTACATTCCTCCCGAATGTCTTTTCGTGCAACATTAGTTCACGTGTGTAAATGTTGCAAAAGCTATTTTGAGCAGGATGCTTAGAATTAGTGAGAAGGTATGGCCTTTAACCTTGTGTGGTTGTCACTTCTTCGTGTTTGCTTAGGCTACTGTTAGTTTGGTAAAATACCTACGAACCTATTTTACAATCGTGACGAGTAATGGTGATTTAATTTTAATAATTTAGAAGAAATTTAGTAAACTTATTCCCCCAGTAAACCCGTTTGTGGATGGGTAACCGAGAAAGGTTTCATTTAGTTTAATACACATATCTTGTTTTTACTACTATCCTAAAATACTTACCTGAATGTTTATGCTTCCGTCCCAACCTTTAATCAAAATTCAAGTACTATAGGCCCTTTCACTGGCACTCCTTGGGATGCATGTCCGCTGCTGGGCGTAGCCCAGTTTCCCTGCTCTAACTCACAGTTTGTGTGGGACATGACATAGAAGGTCACTTAGTTTTTTTGTTCTCAACTGCAAATGACAGCATTACGATTTTACCCCGGTAAGGAGGGTTTGAAGTGCGCTAGAAGGCGTAATCTGAAGGACCCACATCCCTTCCACTGTCGTTGCAGGATTTGAATTTTATGAACGATCAGTTTGCTGAATTTTGCGTCAATATGGGAAAATGTTTTAATTGCGGACATTGAAGCTCCATGGGCACGATCGGATCAACGTGCCGAAAGCGGGCGTCAGAAACGGGAAATGGCAGTGGAAATGTTTGACATGGCCAGTTCTCATGCACCGCCGATTCTGCCCGCCTACGGGTTCAGCAAACTACAAGCCAGGAGATCATTAGCCTATTCGGCCGCTAACACTAAGCGTAAGATTTTCTAGCAGCAGCATCGGAGGACAGGATCATGAGCGAAGTGCAATGAGCTGTCAAACTTGCGTGCAAGTGTCCGAATTTCATGTGGACGCCATCAACTGGAGGAATATCTCGTTGCTCAGTTCGGTATGCCATAGGAGAGATGCGTAGTTGAATAACGTCAAGGAAGGGATACGCAAGGGCACTGTCAAGAATTTAAATATTCTACCAGAAAACTTACCTAGTTTTTGTAGGAGAATTGAAATTCTCTTTAGTATCCGACCGTGCGGTTCTACCGTTGGGTTAACGTCATTTACCGCAGACCCCTGCAAAAAAAAATAGTCTCTTCCCGCAATTTCTCTCACTTCCTCCTCGTCACTTCTGGTCCATCTTCGTTCGTTTCCGCTCTCTCGTATTCCCTACTTTTGACAAAGGCCCACAACTTGCGCAAGGGAGGTGGGCGGGCTCGCTTCCACGGTAGAACCGCACGGTCAGATACAAAGAGAATTCCAGTTCTACAAAAACCAGGTAAGTTTTCTGGTAGAATTTTTAAATTCTCCAGCTTATCCTCCCTAGCGGTTGTATTGTTGGGCCGACTGGTTGTAAGCAAGTAGGTCACTGCTCAACCCTGCATTGCAGGATACGCCCCGCCATTGACTCCTCCACCTCTTTCGTATAATGCCTTTGGAATGTCTTCTGAGTACTCCAGTTGCCCCATCGGACAGTCTGCACAGGGGAAACCCCAGCACGCACTAAACCAGACACCATAGCCGCCCTGCTGGAGTGACCCTTAAAGACCTTCGTGTCAATACCAGCCATGCCCAGACAAGTTCCCAACCATCTGGAAATTGTCTGCGGCGTCACCGGCGCATGAGGCTTCTTCCAACTGATGAACAGCTCAGGGGACCACCGTCCCAACCGTAGTGCCCATGCATCCCGGTACTCCACCGTATATCGTCTCGGACACCTCACAACATCAACCCGCTTATCCTGAAGCGCCACAACCCTCAGCACTCGATGCGGATTCTTCGGCCCCGCCGTCTTATCCCCAACAACAACAAAACACCAACTCTTTACCCTCAATGTCACATCGCTCGAGGGACAACCTAGCTAGCTCGCCTGCTCTAGACCCTGCATGCAACGCTAACAGCATGACCAACTTAAGCGTCAACAACCGCAAAGGGCAACGTCCTCAACGCGTGCAGTGTGGCCAACCACCGTACCACCCTATCCACATCCCAAATTGTCACCCTCCGTGGCACATCTGGACGCAGGTTAAACAAACCTCTGAAAAATCTCCTAACCAAGGCCAACTGTCCCAACGGGACACCATCCACGGGCTCATGACAATAGAACGCCGCCGCCTGATACCCGTTTAGGGTACTGTATGCACAGCCCTATGAAACAACCCCTTAAGGAACTCCAGAAACTTAAGGTGCTCCAGCGAGATCCAGCGCACGCTCACCACGCCACTCATGCCAACGTCGCCACTTACCAACATATGCCTTTCGAGTCCCCGGCCGGATGCAGAAACGCCTCCCGTACCTGCGGCACCCCCGAAAGGGGCCAGACCACCAACGGCTGCCACAATCTCGCCCGCAACCTGCGCCCGGTGTACGGGTCCCCGAGAGCCCATCCTGGCAACAAAACCTGCACGCCCGCCACCATGCTTACCAAGTCCACGTACCACCATTTCTTTGGCCCCAACGGGGCCACTAGCAGTGCCCAAGGGACAATCTCCCTGCGGAGCTTCCTCAAGATTCTGGGGATTAACACCACTGGCGAGTAAATCCACGGCCGCCACTCCTTCCAACCTAGGGAAAAACCCATCCACTGCGTACGCACCCGGTCACCTCCCCCTTGCCACGAATCGTGGCAACTGAGCGGACACCCTGCTTCCAAACAGGTCGATGTCTGCGCGACCCAAGTGGTCCGCTATCCTGCGAAACAGGTCCACGTCCCACATACAATCCGCCCGGTCCACCACCATGTTCCGGGACTCGTAGTCTGTTCTCCAGTTGCCCTTCCCGGGTAGGTAAACCGCCTCCAAGTCTGCCCCATTCTGCAGGACTAACTCCCAAATCTCTAGCGTTAATCTGATCAAGGCCCGGGACACAGTCCCGCCCTTGCGTACCAGGTACTGAACTGCCACAACATTGTCGCAACGTATCAACAGGAGCTTTCCTCACCAAACATCTCGAAAAGCCAAAAGGCCAAGCTTAACGGCCAACAGTGCTCTGACGTAGTTTCCTTGCTGGCCCACCTGCCATTCACCCTTAGATCGGGGCCCATCACGGCAGCCCAACCCAGATGCGATGCATCCGAATCCATCACCAACTCCACCGGCCGGTCTTCCCAACTCCTGCCGTTCCGCCCTGCAAGGGCTCCTGACCACCACTCTAGGTCCAACCTGGCCCAAATCGACAACTTCCTGCACTCCCACTGCCGCGCAACCCCCAGGGCGCGTAGGTCCTGCTGCAAACCTCGCATGTGTAGGAGAGCCTCCCTTACCATCGGGACGGCACTCTCTGCTAGCCCCCAAAACTTCTGATAGGCTATCTTCGAAACGAAGTCTAACCGTAACAGGGCCCTGGCCTTTAACCATAGGGTCTTCACCTTCTCAACTGGCTAACTTAGATAGATGTAGCCTGCGCGTGTCGATAACGGCTCCTAAATGCCTGATCCTCTGCGTGGGGACCAAGTGGGACTTGGTCCAGTTCATGTCGAACCCTAAAGTTACCAACTTTCCTATTGACCGGGCACACTCCATGCTGACCGCCGCCGCTGCTCTCGCGACTACCAACAGGTCGTCGATGTAGGCAAAATTCTTGCCTCCCTATCTCCTCAAGGCCGCCATCGCCTCTGCCACTAACAACGTGGAAATCCGTGGGGCTGTCGCCGGCCCGAACGGGACAACGCAAAACTGAAAAATTAAACCTTTCCAACTGAACATGAGGAACTTCCTCTGAACCTTGCGCATACTTACCGCTTAATACGCATTTTTAAGTCCACCGACATCATCCATTCCCCTAATCGGAGGCCCTTCGCCACGCAAGTCAATGTCTCCATCTTAAAAGGCGTTGCCCGCAGAAACCTATTTAACCGTTTCAAATTTAAAATCACCTGGAGGGATCCATCCGGTTATGCGAACACAACAAATCTTTGACAAGAACCCCTCGCTTCGCGAGGGAACTGGTTCTATTACCCCTTCTCGGAGCAAGCGTTGCAAAACCATGCTGATGGCATCCAGTGGCAGCACCCTTGCAGTATTCCAAACCGGACAAACGGGTGGGATTGCCTATCATGCAACCCGCCACTGTCATTAGGGCCCACTGCGACGCCCCCATTTCTTGCCAATGTCTTAAACACAAAGAAAGCCTCCTCGCCCGGAACCCTGGTTCCGACGGGCCACCCATCGACAACGGGTCAATCTCTCCTACCACGGAAGCCTCCACTCCGACCTGGCCCCATACTCCTCTTGAAGGGCCCACCTTTACTTCCCCTGGACAGAAATGCCTGTTGAGACCTATACTTCGGCCAACCCTACGGAAAATCCGGCCGACCGACCCCCAACTAAACTCTTTTTCTCCGTTGCCAATGACCTATGTGCTTCCCGCAACTTGTCATCGATCGGGCCACCCAATAAATTTTCCTGAGTAGGGTCCTCAGCTAATAACCGTCTACGAACATCTTTCTTATATGCAAACTGGAGCTGACCCCTCCTGACAGCAGCTAGCTGCAAAGTAGCATTAATCTGCAACACGGCAACGTCCACTAAGGTCTGCCTGACCAGAGCCATCTGACTGCCTTTAAATTCAGGATTATCCTGACCTACGATCTCTAAAGATTGCAACAAAGGTAACATTACCTGCAACATACTTGACTGTACAGCCCGCAGCTGTCTATCGACAGTTTCAACCACCAACGGCTTATTATTAGCTCTGCGGTGCAAAGCCAGTGTGCCAGGAGCCTCAAATTGGCTCTGAATCCCCGGGTCAGTAACATACCTGCCCTGGACTTCCGACAGTGAGGCAGACGACAACCGCACATTCTTACGGTCGTACCACCACTGCAGGGTTTTATCACCCATCGTCCAATGCACCACCGGCGTAATGGACTCAGGCAATCTAAAGTTGACGCACAGTCGGGCATTTTTTCCGACGTTGTAGCCCTCAGCTCCGGCCTACCATCTAAAGCAGGACTAACTCGGCACCTTTTAAAATCATACCTTTCCTCCGAATCCTCGTCCGACTCGGACAATTCGAAACGGTCATCCACCTCAAGTAGCGCGCCATTGCTTGGCAGACCCGATGTCAGTGCATGCCTAAATTCCGCCCCCAAAATAGCTGGCAATCTTTTCAAAGTTTCCTGGATCTGCGCTAAAGCACTTCCATCTAAAGAATCCGGCCCCACGGCTATCCTACCAACATCTAAACCATCCATTAACTCACTTCTCCCACTAAGCCTAACATCTTGGTTGCCGCCCGCCAACGACCTAACTTTCTCCTTCCCTGACACGGCGTTTACACTATTCATACTTATCGCAGTCCCCGGCTCCGTCGGAACGTAATCCACACGCTTCGCACTACCACTCTTCTTAGACGCTTGCATTTTTAATTCCTATTTTTGAACTAGCAAAAATTGACGCACAACCAAAAAAAAAACACAACCACAGGTATCAGCGCCGACGTCAAAAGTGGGAAGGAACAGTACCTTCCTAAAGCAACGAACAGAGCGAACAGAACCCACCACTGTTACAGACAGTTTGTCTCCAAACTTGACGTCGCGCTTGCGCAGTGATGTTTGCCAGCCGTTCAGTGCCTTCCTAAACTACAATACAGCTCAACAAGCTCAGCAGAGTATTCGATACGTCGTACCTTCACCGCGACCAGACCTGGCTAATGGATTTCACCAGGATTGGCTAATAGATGTGACCAGGCGAGAGCAATGCGAACCATCTCAGGGAGGTGGTTTGCTGGGGTGGAGGTTTGAGCATGCGCGACGTAATAGGTCTGACGAAACAAATTCATCGCTGACGATGTTGACATCAATCAGGCCGCATCAACACGTATATTAGCAGGGAATGAGCCAAACTGTCAGCAACAGTGGTGCATTTAGTACGCTCTGTTTGGTCGTTTAGGAAGGTACCGTAACAGAGCGGAAACGAACGGAGATGGACTGGAAGTGACGAGCAGGAAGGGAGAGGATTTGCGGGAATAGGCTATTTTTTTTGCAGGGGTCGGCGGTAAATGACATTAACCCAACGGTACAACCACTAGGGAGGATAAGCTGGAGAATCTGAGGTTGCTACCTATCCACAAATCTTTCCTTGTTCAACGGACAGCTGTTAGCAATGGCTACGGAAGTGAGTAACAGCCTCCCTTGGGACACGCCGCGTGGAAACCACGGGGAAACCAAAATTGGAGAGGAGCGAGTACTCGGAAGCAGTTCTTTGAGACATTCCAATGCCCCTTCAGCACAGCAGGCCTTTAGGAATCCAGATACACCTGCCAGGAAACTGGCAAGTCCAGGTCAAGCAGCCGCAGTCGTAGCAGAGGAGCCATGGAGGACGAGGCTCTTTCCATGCAGACGGGGGTATGCCCCAACCCTCAAAATTGACGAATCACTTGCGCTGCGCCCCTCCCATCCCTCCATTGCTGAGTGGGGGGGGGGAGGGGCAAGACTAAAGCATCATCTCGGAGCACTATGAATGATTACAGATGATCACTTATTCACTCTGTCCTTTCACTCGCCTGGTTGTTAAATTGTCTTAAATGGCCGCAGTTCATCGAAGAAATACGGATGCTCCTTCGCAAAGAGCTATTCGCGAGTCCCTGGCGAATACCCCAGGCTTCTTCAGCTCGGCCTGAGTAATACCCAAGAACGGCTAGGGCCACAGGCTAATTTTCAACTTGGGGCAACTCAACAGCTTCATTCAGATGCGGTACTTCAAAATGGAGACTCTTTCATCGATAAGGGACGTACTGCAACCTCAGGATTTCACAACATCTACAGACCCGGAAGATGCGTATCCTACTCGTCTACTCCACCCTTCAATATTCCACCTGTTCCGACTGGTGTGTCAGGGAAAGACTTTTCACCTCGAAGTGCTTCCTTCACCGACTAAGGATAAGGGTGTATCCCTACCTGGACGATTTGCTCATCGGGAGTTGGTGCAGAACTCACCTGGAGAGAGATACTGGGAGGTGTGCCAGGATACTGCAGCATCTCGGGTTGGAGTGACCTTGATAAAGTCAAGATAGCATCCGGGACATGACTTCCGAGTTGCTGGGTGTGGTTTTCAAACCCTCGCGGCAGAGAGCGGCCCAGCGGACATCCAATGGCAGCTCGGGAACTGTCCAGAATCATAGCGCAGATAGATTCTTGTGCATTACTGGTGCCTATGGGAGCGTGGATGATGAGGCCATTACATTGGTTTGTAAAGGAGGCGTGGAAAACAAGGATCAGCTGGGAGGACTAGTTGGCACTGCACCACATACCGCAAGATGCAGTGATGTGGTGGCAGGATATAAGTACAGGGGTGGTATCAAGCGGTGTGCCAGCGCACCATCCAGACTCAGACCTGTTGGTCATCACGGAATCAGATCAATGGAAGGGGAGCCATGTTGGGAGACTAGCAGGTGGTCGGAGAGTGGTCTATGAACGAAAGACTGCTTCACGTAAACGTCTTGGAACTCGGTAGTGTTCCTGGCTTTAGTGACCTGGTCATCTTAGATACGGGACTCGGTAATAGCAGTGCTCTCCGGCAACACATCAGCTGTGGCAAATATCAATAGGGGAGGGGGACTTTGGTCATTATTCTTATACCTAGAGGTGGGAAGGACTTTTGAGCTTTGCGTGGAGCTCTGAGTGATGTTACTACCGAGACACATCACAAGTCACTTAAACCCATTAGCAGATGAGGTATCGAGAGGTGGACAAACACAGACCACGAAGTGGATGCTGTATCCAGAGGCATGCAAGATGCTGTTCGACAGATGGCAGACACCGAACATCGATCTGTTCACAACACGGAGGAATGCGCAACTTCCCATGTTTATATCCCATTTCCCAGACGAGAGGGCATTTGCAACTGACAGTCTCAGCGTGTCTTGGGAGGGCGTAAACGCCTACTTGTTCTGCTTGCTCCAGACTGTATTGAACAAAATCCGAGGATCAAACGGGAGATTCATCCTAGTGACACCGTTTTAGGAAACAGTTCCTTGGTTTGTGGACCTCATGGGTGCGATGCTGGAGGTACGGTCTTCTCCCTGTGGCTGACCCTTCTAACACATCGGTCTGGGGAGGTGCGTCACCCCAACAACAGGTCCTTTCACCTTCTCTGCTCGTTTAATATCAATTAGCTCTCTAAAAATTGTCCTAGGCCTGGGCGTCAACCATTCAGTAGATTGTAGCTCCCCAAAAGCAGACGTTTCTGCTATTTCGCTTGCTGAAACCGTATTCGTTTCTCCCTTGTAACCTTCTCTGCTGGAGATTTTTAAAAGCAGGGGATGATTGCAGAGGATTATTTTCCAAAAAAAAAAATGGCTTCTCGGGTCCTGAAATGCCATGGGGCATCAACAGTCAAAGTGTACGCATGAGTGGTATTGTGAGGGTAAAGGTGGATCTGTGTCAACCGACGATACAGCAAATGTGTGACTTGAAGGATTGTTTTAACAAGGCCTGTTGCCTATAGCTATAAAATGACACAAAGCGGCAATCAACTTGGTCTTGTCCTCAGATGGCGATAGGCGGTGGTAGCCAATACAGTTATCTCCAAGCTGGTAGAATCGTTTAGTGTGCTTCGTCCAAGAGTGAAGAGACTTTGCCCACAGTGGGAACTTCCTCGAGTTCTGTATTAGTTATCAGGTCCTCCATTTGAACCCCTTCACAGTGCTTCGTTGCATGACTTAACATGTAAGACACTATACCTGCTGACACTGGCAACAACGGCAAGACAGAGTGAATTGACGGTGCTGGCTAGGGGTAAGGAGTACCTTCAGTACAACAGAATTGGTTGAAAGTCTCCTTCCTGCACCCACCAGACTTTCGGGTGAAGAACCTGAAACTGGACAGGACACTGGCCTCAATTGTAATTTCATCTATTTTTCCTATGTTAGGGGCGGACTGCATCGAAAGGCTTCAGTGCTCGGTGAAAGCACTTCGTTCCTATATGGCCAAAACCAAGGAAGTGGTGGAATGCAGCAAAGAGGGCTCAGTTTCGAAGGGGCTTGGAAAACCATGGAACCCCTTGTTCGTGAAGGGAGCGGAGGAGGGCGGACCTCCAACCAGGTTGGGCATGACACCATCTATAATTGCATAGTAGATATGTCTGGTTATCGGGAGGCCCACAAGCCCAGTGCCGGTTCAGACACACAGTACCTTTCTAAACGACCTAACAGAGCGAACCAAACGAACCACTATTGGTGACAGTTTGGCACATTCCCTGCTAATATCCGTGTTGATGCGGCTTGATTGACGTCACCATCGTCAGCGACGAATCCGTTTCGTCAAAACTGTTAGCTCGCGCATGCTCAAACCTCCATCCCAGCAAACCACCTCCCTGAGATGGTTCGCAATTTGGCATTGCTCTTGCCTGGTCATATCTATTAGCCAATCCTGGTTAAATCCATTAGCTAGGTCTGGTCGCGGTGAAGGTATGACGTATCAATAAGCTGCTGAGCTCGTTGAGCTGTATTGTAGTTTAGGAAGGTACTGAACGGCTGACGCAACATCACTGCGCACGCGCGACGTCAAGTTTGGAGCCAAACTGTCTGTAACAGTGGTGCGTTCTGTTCGCTCTGTTCAGTTCTTTAGGAAGGTACTGACAGAGCCCAAAGTTCACGCCCACAACCTCTGGTTGTTGGCAGCGTCCTGGGCGTTCGCGGAGGGAACACCATTGAAGGAGGTCTTAGCGTCAGGAATATGGAACAACAGGACCACCTTCATCGCCCACTACCAATGCTGAGACGTCAGAATCAGCCAGCCGGGGACAGACGTTCGTGGTAGCCAGCAGGACGATCGGAAAGCAATAGGAAGAGCAGAAGTGTTGGGGAAGATAAGATAGCCTACTAGTGATAAGTTAGGGTTAGGCCCTTTCTTCTGGGACTTGCAATGTGCAGGTTCGATGCCCGTATGGGCGTGACAAAGCATAAATATACAGACAAGTATTTTAGAATAGTAGTAAAAACGGGGTTTTACCCCTAAAAATAGGTATTACTTATCCTAAAATACTTACCTGGATGAAGCCACCCTCCTCGCGCGTTGAACTGGCCTGAAGGCATGGTAAGATAAACTATGGGCGAGAGCGGAAAAACGGGCAACACCTAGTGCAGACATGCACCCCAGGGAGTGCCATTAAAGGGCCTATAGTACTTGAATTTTGAATAAAGGTTGGGACGGAAAGCATTTACAAATGGAAAGTATAAAAATCCAGATACGGTAAGTATTTTAGGATAAGTAAAAACTATTTTTAGGGGTAAAACCCCTAAAAAAATACCCCTAGAAAAACCTCTACCCCTAGTAAAACCCCTAGAAAATATATATTACCTGTTTTTCATTACCAGTTTCTCCTCTTCTGAGCCTTCTTACCCTTAGACCAGGGGTCCCCAAACTTTTCAAACTGAGAGCCATATAGCACAGTTGCTTATCTTTCGCGGGTCGTGAAATTTTTCTCGTCTAGTCCTGGTGCTCATCCACCCCTCGGGGGCCCCCTCTTCCCCGAGTGACATTGCCCCAATATCAAACACTGGTTAGGTTAGGTTGTGTTTTTTTTTGTAAATTAAGGTAACAGTATTTTTCCACTCGCTCCCCAAAGTTACAGTTGCTTCGCACTAAACCCCCATGGTCACTTCACAATTTATCAAAGTTGAGATTTAAAAGTGGAAAGTAGTTCATGCAGATGCTCATAAGTCTTCGCTTCATTCAGGAGAAAGGAAAATAAAGCACGGACCGGACAAAAGTGTTTCGTGGGCCGCATCTGGCCCCTGGGCCGTAGTTTGGAGGCCCCTGCCCTAGATCGAAAGTTGTCATCCCTGCTGGGCTCACCTGTAAATACTGAATGCAGTGGAGCACCATCATCGTTCTTCCTAGGGCAGCTGCCGTAGTGGATGCTACTAGACTCTTCAATACACTCCGGTTGCGTTCCGCCTCTGGTCCCCTTTCCTCATTCCTCCTGTGGGCACGTTCCGTGTTCCTCCGTTCTGTGCTACCACCTCGGGACTGCTCGGAACCTTCTACTGTGCCGTTTTGACATTCCGCTGGTTTATACCCACTGGGAGTCGGCACTAGGATTGGATGTTTCGCCCATTACTTCCTTCCGCACCCGCTGTCCGCCTGCCTTCGGCAGGTGGTGTATCCTTTCCAAGTCTGGATTTCTATCGTTCCTACGTTCCTACGGACGCATTCCACATTCCTGCATTCCTGCGGACACGTCTTACGTTCCTCCGTTCTTCCATTCCTTTCCGCTATTTGGAAAGTCTTCCGTGCCAGCTTCAACTCGGCCTGTGCACATGAGCGGCATACATCACATTGCCGAGGAAGGGGAAGGGAGCAGCGTACGACTACGACGTGGACATAGCCTTCCATTGCCAACCTGAACCTTTCCAGTTACCTAATGGAGCTTTACAGTGGAAGATTAGCCTTCCATTGACAACCTGACCCTTTCCAGTTGCCTAATGGAGCCTCACAGAGGAAGAACTCGGGACTCGCCACCAGGTCCATTACTATTCAAAATTCTCAAGAAACATTACAGACTGGATCCAAACGAGTTCTGTACGATGGCCACCACCACTAACTTAAGAGGGAACTCCCTCAAGCTACACAAGCCACACAGTAGACTTAATGCACGGAAATATTTTTTCTCTGTTGCCGTTATCGATGAGTGGAACAATCTTCCAGATGATCTGTGTAGGGCCAGCTCAACTAACTGCTTCAACGCAATGTTGGACAGGCACACGGCGCAGGATTAACTCCCCCACGGGGCATGGCTACAAGTCACGGACTTTGCCGTATTATGAACTAAACTAAACTAAACTAAACTAAACTAAACTAAACTAAATTAAACTAAACTAAACTAACTAAACTATTCTAGGGCAGCATCTGTTAACCGCCTGCCCTTTCCACACTGTCACATTATATCCAGCTGTCCATGCATCACTTTCCCGCAACGCTCCGCCTTTGTTGTCCAGTAGCCCAGCCTTGCCCTTTGCTTCATCATTGTTTTGGTATGGAATGGAAGCAGCTGCGAAACAAGCGACAGGCAAGTGCCCTCTCTCCTTCTTCCAATCCTGTATAGACGGCTGGACAGCTACTGCCGTCCTGTCTTGTTTCGTATGTAGTTCATCCACAACAACACGGACAACATAGATAACAACGTAAGCCTCTGACGTCCACACCAAGGCCAACGATGTGTCTCTGGTTCCTTTTTTATCTTCTTCACTGTCATCCTGTGCGTTGTGTTTTGCATTCCTCGACATTCCATCGCCACTACCAGTTCGTTTCGTCTGCTATGACGCCGCATGCTAAAAGAACACCTCAGGAACTGCTGGGCCATCCAGCATCCTTCTCTTCAGCTACAATGAACTGCCCTCAACCCTGGGGTTGGGATTCCCGACCTTCTTCAGCAAAGGTCCCTTCGAACCCACCATTCCGCTGGGCAATCCGTTCCTTTGAGATATCCCGATACCAACCGTTCCTCCGGTAGTCGCCGTTCTTTCGTTTCCGATTCCGTGCAAACAGCTCTCCACCGACTGAAGTATTATTCCAAACTACGGAACGTTACTCCCGTCTGAATCTTCAGCTCATGGTTGGGAAAGCAGCGGCCAAGACGATGGCCTTTCCTCTCCTCAGCCTCTTGAGACCTTTCCGCTCATCCTCTCGTCCTCCGTCCCCTCGCGTTCCGGTATCAGCGAAGCTAAGGAACTGCCTTCTAGATCCCAAGTACATGCCCTCGTGACCTCTGCCCTTGCCAGCTTCAATGAAGACAAAATCCACGCACTTCCACCTTCAATTCTGGGCCCTCCCTCCGCCCTGATCCCGTTCCACCTCCGACTCTGCCACCTTATTTGCTGGACCTGGAAAACAGCTTTCTTCATTTCATGATAATGACAAGACGTCTTGTCATTTCTGTGGTTTATCCTCCCCTGTTGTTCCAGACATTTCTCAAATTCCTCTTCCTCTTCCGACTTCCTGAAAATTGTGGGAAAACATCATTTTGGGCTGCCTCTGATACACCTGTAAGCACCACGGGCTCTTTGCAGGGTACGGCTTTAGCCTACCAGATCGACTTCTTCTTCAACCCCCTGTTCCTGGTCAGTCCACTACCCTCCTGACTGCCCGCCTGCGTTCCGGAGGTATTTTTAATCGTAATGTTTAAAAAAAAAAGTCTTACGATACTAGGACTTAGAATACTAGAATATTATAATTAATTGATGGTCCAGGTGTAACATTAGCAAGGACGTGTTCTTAGATTGCCCTTGCCCTTGCCTAAAGTGGCACTATCACCGATGGAATGTAGGCAAAATCTGGCAACGTCTAGCACTATCCAGTGCTATCTAGCACTTGCTTGCACCAAGCAAAGGAATGCACAATGACATTTCTTTTAACAAAACAAAGAATCCACAACCTCCTTAATTAGTAAGTGAAAATTTGGTACTTCTCGTGCACCTGGAAGCAAGCTGTATAGATTAACAATATAACTGCCGCTAGATGGTGCCATGGTATTTTCGTTCACTTTTCAATCGGTGATAGTGCCACTTTAATTAGCAGAGAAAAATGTTACTCAGTTTCAGGGTATTCTGCTCACTTAGTGAAAGACAAACATCCTTTTAACATTAAGAAAAAGCAGAATGATGCTAAGTGTTTCTGTTGTTGGTACCCCTATCATGTGAATGCCATCTCCAGGTACAAAGAGCACACATGCTATGCCTGTGGGATTGTTGACAACCGAGCTGCGTTCACCGGAAGGGACAGCACGCCGTCCTCATCTCAAAAACCACCAACGGTACAGACGACTAGCAAAAGAAAAATCATAAACATTCCAGGAAAAACGCACATAGAGGAGTCTGACGATCGATTCTCTTGATAGTGAAATTAATATATTGACCTTGAGTGTTCACGGCAACAAATGGATTGTTCACGTGACCTCAATGGTCTTAAACTACCATCAGAAGTTGATTCAGGTTCATATTCTACTTTGTTACCCTCTGGTTGGTGCCACAAGTACTTTCCAAATATTAAATTGAATCCTACCAATATTACTCCTAAATCTGGGTCAGAGTAATAGTACACTTAAATGTAATAGTACACTTTGGGTACACTTAAATTAAATGTCACACTTAATAACCAAACTGAAAGGTTATTTACTGTTATTTCACATGGTGAGAAACCGGAGCTCCTGGGTCGCAGTTGGATGACAAAGTTTAATCTGGTTGTAAATCAGTTCTATAATGCTGAAGTTGATATTCTTGACGCTGTTCCACTGGATGCTAATTTTGTTTCTTATGATAACATCTTTGTTAGGTTTCCTAACCTCTTTTCACCGGGTCTTGGCACCTTCAAAGATCAAAGACTTCAATGCCAGAATCAAACTTAAAGCCGATGCTGTTCCTAAGTAATGTAAGGCCAGACAGGTGCCCATAACTGTCAAAGGCAAGGTTGAAGCTGGTATCAAATGACTAGTCTGAGGGCATTCTAAAACCAATTGATTGCTGTGCTTGGGCTACTGCCACAGTTTTGGTGTTCAAACCTAACGAGGACATTAGGGTAGTTGGGGATTACTCCAGCATAGTTAATCCACAATTGGAAATACAGTACAATCCTGTACCTGGGGCAGAAGATCTGTACAGTCAGTTTGCTGGTTGTGACACTTTTTCGATTATTGATCTCTCCAATGTATTCCTGTAGATCGAGCTTGACGAGGAGTCAAAGGTACCCTTAACAATTAACACCGGTTTAGGCCTATTTCAATGACGAAGGGTCCCTCTAGATTGGCTAGTGCTCTACGCATATTCCAAAAGCGAATGAAATGGTGCTGAGGGATACACCTCATGCCAACCGTTTTGTTGATTACATCCTAGCTTCTGGAAAAGGCACGAAGAGCGATGCCACCCTTCTCAAAGTATGCTCTGCACTGCAGAATAGTGGAATTAAAGTTAAAAAGTCAAAATATTTGCTCAGCCAAAGCAAAATCAATTATTTAAGCTTCAACTTGACAAGTCAGGAATCTAATCAGCCTGAGGTGCCTTCTAACATCACAGAATTAACAACCTATCTAGGGTTCATGAACCAGTAAGAAAGCCAGTACGGAAAACCACGCTGCTTAGGTCACCATTAGTCTGGTAAAATACCTACATGTCTATTTTACACAGACGACTTTTAAACTGTTTGTTTTTAAACTGTTTGTTTTTAAACTGTTTGTTTTTAAAGTCCCTTTAGGCCATTATACGATTCGATCCAGCGTTCATACACTAGCAGCCAACCACTCTGACCACTGGGCGGTGTAAGCTGCTCACGTTTTTTGGTGACCCTTCCCAAAGTTCACGGCGCTCGTTGAGACTCAAGGTATTTTTACTTCTGTTGATGGCATGCGGTAAAAGTCATCTGTTAATGCAAAAAATAAGTTTCCCTTTCTTGCACAGGGGGTATTGTTGTTAAAAGCCAGCCGCACCATGTCGATTGTGGCCTATTTTCCATCAAAGAAAAACGATAAATGGTGGTGGTGGTGGCTCTACTCGTTCCATCTTTGAGCTAAATTGTCCCTCTCATTGTCTACAGTGGGGCAGATAACCCGATTTGGGTCCGGTTTGATGCAGTACTACTTGATGCACAAGGACTTTTGTTGCCATAAGCTAACTGGCGGATTGTCGTCATCAATATAAAAAAAACATTCATGACCCCCCCCCCTTGGTTGTTAGTGAATTTTATTTGCCCCCCTCCACCCCCTAAAAAAATGTTATCAAAAATTTACATTTGCCTATTAACAGCCTTGCTTGACCTTTTATAAAGCACACTTAAATTAGGAAAAGAAAAATATGGAACCACAAATACATCTACAGTACCTTCCTAAAGCACCGAACAGAGCGAACAGAACGCACCA
>JAHWFP010094218.1:4602-18470 GCA_023313725.1 Lithobius niger | reverse complement strand
ACCTGTCCAATTCTAAAATACCTTTTGTAATTAAGGAGGAAAAGATTGAACTTGAGGCACGCGTATAAACTTAATCCGTGTGATGAAAATAAACAACGGTATAATGTCTGTCAAACTGAATATGCAAAAAGCGTAATCGAATTTGAGCTTAGTTTAGAGCGACGTGTTGTAAGTGAAGGCACTATGGCTTCACTTTTCAGATTTGTTAAAACAAAAAGGGGGGGGGGGTGTCTCCCGTTCTATACCTCCCCTCCAAGTAAATGGTGGTTTCATTAATAGTGATATTGATAAGTCAAATTTCTTAAACAATGTGTTTGTGGAAAATTGTGTTGTTGACAATCAGGTTGTTCCTCCCGTGGTTGGTCCTCAAATTGAATTTAATTGTGATTCCCCAGAATTTTCAAATTTGAAGGTGTTTGAGGTACTAACTACTCTGAAACCCAGTCACAGTGTTGGACCAGACAGTTACTCTGCGTTCATTTACAAAGAAATTAAACAGGAGGTGTGTGAGCCATTTTCCACCATCTTTGAACTCTCTATGGTAACTGGTAAGCTGCCGAGGATTGGAAAAAAGCACTTATCAGTACAATCTTTAAAAAAGGCGATGCTTCTGACCCGCATAATTACAGACCTATTGCTTTAACTTGTGTTCCATGTAAAATCATGGAACGCATTATACGTGAGAAGATGTTCTCTTTTATCCAGAAGAAAGGTATTCTTTTTGATTACCAGTTTGGCTTTATGCCTAGTAGGTCAACTAGCTTATTACTTCTCTCTGTCTTGGATGATTGGACGAGTTACCTTGATGCTGGTGTGCCTGTGGATGTTATTCTAGTTGACTTTGCGAAGGCATTTGAATCAGTCGTGCATTCAAAACTTTTAGTGAAATTACAATTTCTTGGCATTATGGGCAACTTATTAAATTGACTCCACGACTTTTTATCTAATCGTACTCAGTATGTTTCTGTCAGTGATGCATGTTCTAGTACTAAACATGTTACTAGTTTTCCACAGGGTAGTGTCCTGGGACCACTCCTTTTCATCTTGTTTTTAAATGATTTAAAAACTACAGCAGTTGATACATTGCTGAAAAAATTTGCAGATGATGTGGTGGCATATGCACCTGTTGTTGATAAGGCTTCCTACAGAGGTTTGGTAAGTAATACTTCTGAACTGTCCACTTGGTCGTCTGATTGGCAATTGCTGATTGCTCCAAAAAAATGCGCCACATTTCATCTTGGAAGACAGAATTTAATGTGTGATTATGCTTTATCACCAAATCATGTCTTATCCCACTGCAGTGTAGTGAAGGATCTTGGTATTTGGTTCTCTTCGGATCTCAAGTCTACAACACACTGTTTAAACATTACCAAATCTGAAGACCAACACGTTATTAAGAAAGTTATTTACCTCTGGAGATTTTAATACTTTGGTTTGGGCTTTTACAGTTTTTGTAAGACTCATTCTTGAATATGCTAGCCCTGTGTGGTCACCATACTTGATAGGAGACATTGACCATATTGAGTCTGTTCAGCGTAGATTTACAAAGTCATTGCGTGGCCAGCGTAAGAGCTCCTACTCTGAAAGGCTGGTATCTCTTAACCTAGATTCACTCGAGTTGCATCGATTAAAAGCGGACCTATACTTGATGTTTTCATTGCTACATGGGTTGATTAATTCCGATTTTACTAATTTTTTTGAATTGCGAATTGATAGCCGTACACGTGACCACCCGTATAAACTTGCAGTCAGTACCTTTCATACCGACTGTCGTAAACATTTCTTTGCAAATCGCGTCGTGACCATATGGAATGATCTACCTAGTGAGTTGGTGATGCTGCCATCTCTTAAATCCTTTAAAGTGGAACTCCGGCAACATGATTTGAAAAAGTATTTATCTCGCCCTTTTTAGGTAGTATTTTTTGCTGCTTTCTGCATTCTGTGTGTTTTAAAATAGTACATTTTAAATTTTAATTAATTTTTGATTTTTAATATTATTATATTTATACTTATCAAATTGACGATTTGTTGTATTTGACAATGAATTTATTTTATACCATTTTATTGGGTGGGGTATTAGTAGCCATAACTGGCCCTTCCCCTCGCCTTTTGCTGTTGCTAGCAATAAAGTTTATTATTATTATTATTATAAGTATGTAGACGCTTTAAAACAACTCACAAAACACTGCGCATATCATCTTATCGCTGTTGTCAAAATTAAGGAAGAAATTATTCGCGATAGATTAGTCGGTGGTGTAAACAGCCCACTTTGCAGCGCAAACTTATAAAAAAGACTCTTTACTTTCAGGCTACAGTCAACTTAGCACCTTCTCTTGAGGCAGCTGATTTAAATTAGTTAGAAGTTAGAACTTAAAACCAGTTCGAGTAGTGTTAATTTTGTAGCGCAATCTAAACATAAAAGTAAACAACATTCGTCCAAACACTCCTCCTCGAGCAGTAAAAGCATAGTTTGTTTTTGTTGTGGCTTTAAGGTTCACGCTCGAACTGTTGTCGTTATAAAGACCACAATTGTAGTCGTTGCCACGAAAAAGGGCACTTAAAAGCGGTCTGTGAGAAGCGTAAACATTTTGGTAAGATATCTAAACCATCTGAGCTTAAACCGACCCCTAAAAGTAGTGGTAAAAAACACAAATACGGTTACAATTAAGAGTCATAATTACTGGAATTATGTAGAAAATTTCCGCTCATTTTCACAATGAGGAAGTGTGGAGTTTGGAGGTTGCATATACTGGCAGACTAGAGGAGCGCCAATGGGCTACTCTAGTTCGCCAATAATGGTGGAGCTTGTGATGCAGCACTTGGATGAAATGGTTTTAAAGTCTGGATTTGGTGTAGGATATGGAAGCGATTCGTTGATGATGCGTTGGCGGTGATGAAGAGGAGGGACTTGGAAAGACTGATGCAGAAGATTAACACCTGGAGAGAAGGAATCGAGTTCACGCTGGAAGAAGAAAAGGATGGGAAGCTAGCATATTTGACGTGTTGTTGAAGAGAAATGAGGAAGAAGGAAGAATTGATACGAACCATACAGGAAGCCAATGTCAACTGAAGAGGGATTGATTACAGATCGGGACACCCAAAGGCACAATTGAAGGCGATAGCAAGGAACGAGTTCAGATGGGTGGCAAGGAATTCGAGTGACAAAGTGACCGAAGCATTACACATGGAAGAGACGAAAGAGCGGTTTTTAAAGCTGGGGTACCCAAGTGGACTTTTGAATGAAATAAGGAAGAAAGTGGGAAGGGAGAAAAAGAAAATCAGCGAAACACAGAGGGAGGAAAGAGAAAAAGAACGAGGGCCGAAGGTGGTACTTACACATCTCGAAGGGGTCAGTGAACCGATAACGTGGGTGTTGGATAAGAGCGGATTCACTACATACTTTAAAAATACAGATTACATAAAAAAAACTGAGAAAAGGAAGAACGAAGAAGAAGGAACAATAAGGAAGAACAGTGAGGAGGACACAAAAGCTGGAAGATGAAAAAATGATGGTAGGAGTGAAGAACATTCGAGAAGGCGTCTACAAGATTCCATGCAGAGACTGCAATGCCGTCTATATAAGGGAATCCGGACGAGAATAGGGCAGCACATGGCCAATGTGAGAAACAAAAAAGAAGACAACGGCATCACAGCTTACTGCATGGAGTCTAAGCATAGTATTGGATGGGAAAAAGCTGAGACACTTGTGAAGTCGAATTTTAAAAACGACATGCATCTGAGATGCTTAGAATCAATTGCCATTCGACTGCACGAAATTGGTGGTGTTTCGCTAATGAATATTCAAAGGCCAACATTTCCCCAGGTTGAAAACGTCATTGGCAACGACCTGAAGCAACAGCGTGGCAGGAAGTGGAAGCTAGATGAGCTTGAGAGTATGCTGCCCACGAAATATGGGAGGCCGCAAGGAGCGTCGGTTACAAATTCAAAGCAGACGACAACGATGTAGGAGCACACGGAGGCCAAAAACTTTCGTCGGAGTGCCAGCCACCGAAAATTAGCTGGACATTAAAAAGTGTCCTCGTTGTGAAAATGAGCAGAAATTTTCTACATAACTCCAGTAATTATGACTCTAATTGTGACGAGAACTTTCACAGTAAAGTAACGAACAATGTTTTCCTAAATACGGTTACAAAAACAATATGTTGCACATATGTTTAATGCAACGGGTTACCACTGCTGGATACCACAGGCCATGTCTGATATTGTTATTTCACCTGTTGTGAACCTGAAAACTGGAGATCTTACTTCAGCCAATAATTATCGTCCCATTGCACTTGCCACCACCTTCTCCAAAATTGTTGAACGAGTCATTGCATCATCTTTAGCGCCTTTTGCATACAGACGATAGCCAGTTTGCATTCAAACCAAAGCATGGTACTGATCAACCGGTCTTTATTCTTAAAGAGGCTGTGAGGCTTGCTAGACTCGGGGAAAAATCCATTGTATGCTGCTTTCCTTGACCTGTCCAAAGCCAACAATCGAATTAACCACGGTACACTGCCGTATTCTGATCAAACGTGGGTTACCCAGGCGGTGCAGTAGCTACTCTGTGGCAGTAGCTACGATCACAGCAAATGCTTGTGAGATGGGGCTCGTCCTTGTCACGGCAGTTTAGAGTTTCGAATGGTGTTCGTCAGGGAGGAGTATTATCTCCATTATTGCTTAACATCTATATTGACGAACTACTCACAAAACTCCAGGACGTCAATGCTGGAATTATCTTTGGAGAACTTAAGATCAACCACCAGTGTTACACAGACGACCTGGTTCTTCTCTGCCCCTCTGCTAAAGGCTTGCAACTTTTGCTAGACTGCTGTGTCAACGTAGGAACGTCCTTTGATCTCAAATTTAACCGTACTAAATCCGTCAGCCTTTTCTTCCCTGCACGTAGTGGCATTCTTAGAAATCTGGAGCCCCCTATTGTTGCGTTAGGTGGTAATCCATTATTATATGTTCAGCAGGTGAATACCTAGGCACGGTAATCTCGCCAGACCTAAGAGATGACAGTGATATTCTAAATCAGCGTAGAAATACCTGAATTAGGGCAAACACGATCCGTAGGTGGTTTTGTGGCTGCAGCCAGAGAGTTGTGGCCACTGCATATACTGCTTATATGTCACAAATCTATGGCATGCATCTGTGGACAAATGGTTCTACCCAGTGCTTGAACAGCCTCAGAGTGTGCTACGACAACGGCCTACGATTCTTGTTTGGCTTGCCCACCTGGAGCAGTGCCAGTATGTTGTTTGATACGTTGGGTGTCCCTAGTTTTGGGGAAGTCAGCAGACAGAGGGCTTATGCGTTCCTGAGCAGACTATACTCCTCGGCAAATTCAATTTTGAGGGCAGTTGTGGACTCAAGTCTCCCTACTGTCAGGGAAACCCTGTCCTCTATGTGGGGATTACTTCAGTGGAGGCCGTGAAAGTGGTTCCAGTGTTGTTCTTGTCTGTTGTTGTTGTAGTTTAGTGTTTTATTATATTTGTTTTACTTTGTAATGTTTATAACATGGACCCTTGCTGGTCTGAAATAAAGTTAAAGTTATAAAGCTCATCATGTATAGCAAAATTAGGATTCTGTTAAAATGGAGAAGTGGACAGTTCTTTGTACCATCAATGGGGTTGAATTACCATTAGAAGTAGTCCGGCAGCCGGCACAAAAACAGAAAAGAATAGTCTGCACAAAATGTTTATGCGCAGAGATGTTCTACAATATGTCCGAACTCAAAAACATAATGATGGCACCTTGGCACCCTCGGTGAATTCAAGATGGTATTCAAAAATGGCACCGAAAAACGTTTTTTGTTGCTTCTGGCGTTTAAACCGTTCATCCGATTGAAAATTAACCAGTTTCGAATTATGTTTAGAATAATACTTCCTTTAAAAAAAGTTCTATTCATATTTTTGGTAAAATTAATCCTTCTTGCCGAAATTCTTTATTTTTATTTTGGGCCGTTAACGCATGTTACATATACAATTCCAGCCTGAACGAGAACCCGCCCACCCTGCTGAAGCCAGAACGAGGTCAGCACGAGTTGGGGCTCGGACGTTCATCGCCTGGGGGCACACTGGGGGGGGGCAGCACAGAAATGTTTGTTATAGGCAGAAAGGAGCTCGGAGCTCATGAATAACTAAAGGTGAGGTGAGTATTTTGGGATAGTAAATACCACTTTTACTTCTAAAATTGTAGTTTTTCTTAAGTTTAACATGGGCCTACTTCTTTTCTTTATGAACTGTTTTTAGGTGCACTAGTACGTCTCTCACAGTGTTTTTAGCCATGTGGTTGCAAGCCTGTTGGCAGAGTTGTGTTATTTCATAGTTCTGTCTCTTTCAGGTATTTGGAGAGATTGTAATCTTTGGTGTTGCTTTTGCCATTTCATTGTTTTATTCACATGTACAGCAACGTAGTGGAAAAATCAATGCTGAAACAATGTTTCACAATAAATAGACATTGTTAAAACATTATTGGACATTGTACCAAAATCAGCTACCAGACTAATAAGGAACCAATGGACTCCAACCAGAATCAGTTGCAACAGCTTATGCACAGACTTTAGGCCTTGTGAAACTGTAAACATTTACTTAATTTCCCATAAGTAATTACTGGTTCATGTTTCATCTTTGAACAAAGGTAACACAAGTATAGCCACTAACCTGAACCATAACGTTCCATTTTATCCACAAATTGTTTGTCAAGATAGCTGGCAACATTCCCAATCACTGAAGGATCATACTCTAGAGAAGAATATTATAAAATTTATAATAATTTTTACTCTACTTGAAAATAAAAACAGCCTTGTTACACTGGCATTATAACTTACCTTCACACACTGGATCCACATCAGACCAATTTAAGTCAATTGGGCTACAAAGTCGCTCACTTGGGCCTCTCAATATATATCCCTTATTACACATGTACTGAATAACAGTATCTGATGGGAAGGATGAAGGGTGCAGTATTTCTCCATTTGCTATTGGTGGTGGTGGCAAACAATGATTAGCTGTGCACAAAAAATTCATTATTGGTGAATTCCTTTGCATGAGAAATTGCTTTCAATAGATGTGGTCTTAATTTTATACTTAGCATATAGAAAGATTGAGACTAAACCTCAACTAACTTCCCAAATTAATCTACTCCCTCAGCTATTCATTTTAGGTGAATAGATTGGCCTAAATAAGTGGATGGTCGAAATGTCTGGACACAGTTGACTTCATCCCAGGTGGTACATCATATCCGTAAAGTTAGTTTGTAGTGTCATGAGCTTAACGGCCAACCACAATGCTAACATTTTATGGAAGCAATTTAGACCATTCGTGTAAATTGGAAAATTGTAGAGAGGATCATTAAACATTACTAACTCCTCATCACAAAAAACTAAAATTGAAAATCTGAACAAATGCAATGTGTAAAGCAGTACATCAAAGTGGCAGTGAGCTGCTTCACCGCTAGTCACGTTGTGCTTGCTGTAATTGGAATTTGCCAATAACATTGTTCAGTGTTTCTTGTGCTTGCCTGAATAGCCAACAAGAGAAGATTAGCATAAATTAATTTTTAGGTTCTTTAATCACTTGCATACCTGCACCCACACCAGAAATGGCCCAACTTCTGCCTCCTGATCCAGAGACCTCGTCCACCACTGAACTTGCGCAGCCAGAAGTCTTGGTGTGTGGGTTGTGTTAAGAATACATTTATTAGTAGCACAAATGTGCACCGTGGCACGGTTCCCACCCTCCCAAAAAATATTACAGCAGGTAAAGAAGTACACTCCTGCACCAAGGTGCGGGTTCTATTTCTCTATGACAGGTACTCCTGAAGGGATTGTGCAGTAGCTTGCTTGGTCCGTTTTTTTTACAGAGCTGTTTCGATATGACAAGGTAAGCTTTTACACAGGTGTACCGTGAGGTATAAGGCAGGTTGGCAGCCTGTGTTACCGTACTATACGCATTAACGGGGTACCCTTCCTGACTTTGATATTCAAGATCGTTCTGTGATCACAGCGTGATCGTTCTGTGTTCGATTTGAGGCTGAGAATGGTCTTTTAATTTGTCACTCCGTCTCTATCCATTTTGCTTAGCCACATTGATGGAAGTTCTGTGGTTGTAATTTCTGGTTGATAGGCTGTCGAGGTTTACATGAATGTCATTCTGTGGCTAGTAGGTTTCGGATGATTCGTCTTGGCTGTGAAATACCATTCTAATCCTTTTGTTCCTCACTGTTATCATTATTGCTTTCTATTCCTAGGTTGTAATCAGAGTCGCTATAGACATCTTTGTCACTGCCAGAAGTTTGACTGGTCAAATCCCGGTCATCTGAATCGGGCGTGAGGTTGTCTGGATGGATATTAGGAAGACGCTTTGGGTCTTATTCGACATTTTGTTGATTTGTTGTGCCAATCTTTTCATGGTGAATGGTTAAAGTATGGCTGTATGTGATCCTCATTGAGGGTTTTACAGTGACGAAAGTCTTTTGTCGACGGTACTTGGTATGTGACTGATGACAGTTTCTTTACGATTGTATGATGCTGTGAAAACATCAGCAAGTTTCTTTGTGCAGCATCCCATCTTAGATGGGTTCTAACTTTTGTTTTTGAATTCAGAGGGTTGGTGTCTATGACAGTACACTGTCTTTACTGATCTTACGGCATCAGCCATGTGAGCTACCACTAAATCATAGGTAATTTCCATCTCAGCTTTGTGTACTTTTGGATTGTGATGATCTTGTTCTCAGGGAGAAGTAGTTCTTGGAGGTGGTTTCTTCGGTTACATCCTTTTACCAGGAAGAAGGATGTCTCACCCACTGAAGCGTGGGGTGCGTTCTCAGTGTCCACTGCAGTTACGGCTCGAGCAGTCCCCAATTTCTGTGATTCTCAGCTATGAAAGTGTGCAACTATCCTGTCATAGTTTGCTTTATGCGTTCTGTAGAATTTTCTTGTGAGTGGTAGGTGGTGAGCCTTCTGTGTTTGATGCTGTTAAGTTGCAGCATGTCTGTGAATTCTTTTCCAACAGATGTGGGGCCCTTGTCAGAAATTAAAACGTCCTGCATATCTACATCAATCAGCACACACTGTTAAAGCTACTGAATGACGTAGTGCAGGTCTGGTAGCTACACTTCTTGTTGTAACATTCCAGCTCATACAATAGTCTTAGTGCGCTGATGATCAGATGTCATTCATGGGTTTGGGTAAGGGACCAACAACACATGCCCAAAAGTTCCATTGTTTTACTTTGGATGACATGCTGCATTTTCACTTCCTTGCTTCTTGTGTTATCATTTTGCCATCTGACAGCTGTGACATGACCGAACATAAGTGTTTTGTACCTTTGAACAGACGAGGCCAGTAAGCGATACATCAGAGTCTTGCCCTCTTGCTATCATATTGTCACTACGAGACGACTCGCTTGTTCACGCCATGACTATGAGACAGAAATTGGTACCATAGTTCTTTTGGAATGTAGACTGTCTACAACGAGAGTACTTGGGAGCACTTGAGGGCTTGGTTGTTTGTGACTAACTTGAAATGAGTCCCAGCAAGATAAAGTTGCCATCCCTCCATCACCTTAACTATAATGACAGCCTCTTTTTCGAATATGGAGTAAATTTTATTTTTCTTCCGAGAAGCCTTCTGCTAAGGAATTCTGTGTGGGAACTGTGTGTGTGTCTTTCTTCAGCCTCGGGGTAGTATCCCTGCAATGCTGTCATTGTTGCATCGGTTTCTACTTCAAAAAGCCTTATCAAAATTGGGTAATTGCGCAAAGTCTGATGCTAAGAGGGTGGCTTTCAGTTCATCAAAAGCTTTGGTGTGTGCCGGCAACCATTGGAATTTTCCATCTTTCTTTAGTTTAAAGAAGTGACGGATAAACCTTCTAAAAATAATTTGCTAAGCTGAGGTATTGTTGCATGCATTTCTTTGTTGTGGGGAGTGGGAAGTTCTACAGTGCTTCTGTGGTTTCTTGGCTTATACACATACTCTGTTGGCCGGCACCTCATCCCCCAACAGTTTCAGCTTTGGCAAGGAAACGTTACATATGGTCTTCTTTAGTGTTAGGATTGTCTTTATTGGCACTGTGAAGAGTCTTTTGAGTCCCTTAAATGGCCATCCCATTTGTCACTTGTGATGATAATGTCATCAACATAAATGAAGCAGACGACATCAATGAATCATTTCACACCAGCTGTGTAACCCTTTGAAATTATGGTGTTGTGCCACCCTAATGGGGCCAAGTAGTATCATTTTCCATATATAGGTGCCTCTGTGGCACGGAAAGGTGGTATTCATTTACGTTTTTTGGGTCGTTAGTATTTAATAATATTTTCATGCCCAATTCACCGTTATTATGAAAGAAATTGGTGTCCGAGTTCTTTCGGAATGTAGAATCTCCAGCGAGTGTTTTGGGTGCTCTTTAGGGCTTGGTTGTCCGTGATTAACTTGAAACGAGTCTCATCAAGATACGGTGGCCCCAACTAAAATTAGTTCCACACCAGGTTGGAAAATGCGTCGCTTTCCATATGACCGATTGTGTTCCACTTTTTGTTCTTACAGGCGTACTGCATTTGCTGAGTGGGCCACGTGCACGCATAAACATGTGCTGTAATAAAGTCCTGTGCTTCGGCATGATTGGAGAGGCTACCAAAAATCAAAAACCTCGGGGAAACACTCAGTTTTGCTAAAGCTCCACACTTCAGGCCCCCCCCCCCTCCCAACCAAAATCCTCCATCTTTGGGTGAAGATTTCTACAAGAAGTTACCAACAGAATCGGCCAAACTTAGAAGTCCTTAATAGTCACACACTGGAACTATACTTCTGCGAATACAGAACATTAAAATTCATGATGGTTCGTCTACAGCATCCTTAAGAAAAAGTCACCAAACTGAGCCGTAGCGCTCACACTTCCGGCCGCCGTAGCTTCAAAAACGATGTACATTTGTAAAGACTTCTTTTTATTTTATTGCTGGCATAAAGCCACTATACACTAGCTTAGTTGTGTTTTAGGAGGGGCTTCCTTTAAGGTACTTAACCTCACATACATGTTGGATACAGACTTAGTACAATATTTTTTATCTTGTTCGTTGGTACCCCAAATACTATGAAAAATGTCCTTCTTTTCTCTATCGCCATTCTCTGCTGAGAAAATTAACTTATTTTTATGCATTATAGCATGTTAGTGAGCTAGTTCATTTAATCTTTTGAGTTTAATCTTTTGCCCCTGGATTAGCCTTCCTTTAGCAACGATTTAAACAAACGTGAATTTTTATTGTTGTAAATAGCTTCTGATAACTCGACCATGACTACCAACAATCCGAATGCAAACCACTAGCTTTTCATAGCAAAAACTATCTGTAAACTTCTTCTATTAATTGCCCAAGTCAAACTGTGCTTTATACTTTGTCCCCTACTTTGTCCCCTTCCTTCAATAGTTGCGGTGCATAACACTGTAGTTCATTTCCAGTACACCTAATAACCCAAAAGCCAATTTTCCTTTGTCAATGAGTTCAAAACTCCATATTAGCCCATGTGTACATAGGCCAAGTTCCTTCAAACGGCTCCCAAGCAAAACCCTTTGTTCAGCCAACTTCTCCTCCCACTTTCCAATGTTCCCCTAGCCCTTAGCCAATTAGGAGGACGCAGCTCACCTCGGCGTCCGCGCTTTGGTCGCCAAAATCCAATGCTCCAGCATACAAAGCCCCACTTGCCCTCCCTCCGCAGCACTGCTCACAGATCTAAAACCAGAGGTGGTCACGGCGGTCAGAAGTGGAGTTGCCCCGTTCTGAAGGTTGCCATGCCGGGCGAAGGTAGTGGTCAGTAGGCGTTACTAGTTTAAATTGAAAGTTTAATTTTAGGACCCCCAATTCTAAATTTATAGTTTAATTTTAACTTTCCTCTTGTTTTAGAATTTTACAGTTAAGCAAGCCATCGGCATTTCTGGCCCCCTGCTTTCTGTAACGTCCGAGTGGTTCTCTTCCTAGAAACCAGCATTCTTTGTTTATTTTAAACCACGTTTTAACTTAAACGGTAGACAGTGGGCCTTGAGGATTCGAGAGTCTCTTCCGAGAGATGTTTTCTGTCTAGGACTAATTAAGACTTTAGCGGATGCGAGTTTAATTAGAGGGTTTTCAGGATTGGACCCACAAACTTCTTTTTCTATTCGAAACTGTCTGTTATTATTTAAAAGCCAGTTGTTGCTTTTTAAGGGTTGAATTTTCTTTAATGTATATTCGTTTGCTTTCACGGAAAGCCTGTTGCTTTAATTTAAAGCCTTATGTAAAACTAGTAACTAAAATGTAAAGTGTTCTTATCATTTGTTTGTTTATTAAAAACCAAGAGTTTTAAACTACAAACGTCCGTTTTCTAGTGCTAAATAATCGCTGATGTTTTAAATAATAAGCAGCCCATTTTTATTCTAAACCCCCTTAGCTTTCATACTTACCCACCGGTGGTGGCAGCCTTAAAGACAAGGTAGAAATACTGGATAGCCTATTTTTATTTTGATAGGAAAGTTATCTTCATTCCCTCCGAGATTGAAGCCCTACTATGCTGTTTCAAACCAAAATAGTCACGAAAGTATTTACTACGAAGCCGAAAGTCAACCATGAGTCGGAGACGGTACAAGCACCTAGTCGTCGCAGCGTCCGCCGCTACAGTGCAGCAATGTGGTAATCGTACTTCTATCAAAGCATGATGAGCGTAATATGTATTTCAAAATAACAAAAACAGCTGTACATCAGAACAATCAGCAAACGATGACTAAATAAATAAATAATAAAATTAAAAAAAAATGTATAAGCAATGAAAAATACCCATCTTAACTCGGAGAACGAGTTACATTGTCTATGGCAAAATAAGTGCAACACCATATTTTTTAATAATTACCACGAGCACATAATAATAATAATAATATACACACTTTACAGAAATGGCAACTATTTATGGACTTATCCATTGCTTAAATTAAGGAAATTTAAGCAATTATTAGATTGATAGTAAGAAAAAAGGTCTGCCAAATTTCATGTAAATATTTTTAGATTCTTAAATGGAGATATGATTATAAGTTATAACGAATATTATTCGAAAGGTAAAAAAAAGGTTTTAATAGTCAAGTTCCAAATTGTTTTTAACTGCTGTCACAGTACACAGAGGATAACGATTGACAATTTGGGAATTGTTATAACAGGAATAAATGCAAACAATAAGAAGTGATACATGATTAAAACAGCATTACAAAAAAGTACACGTTTCATACAAATGTATCATGATGCTTACTTTAATATTTTTTTAATCAAAATTTGTGTCAGCAATATCATAACAGCAAACAAATTCTTACAGTAGCCTAATAGGTATTTTTTTTAATTATCTGAAGTAATTGTTATGAGAGACCATAAAGTCAAAACGTAACTTCTACTAAACTAGTTGGGGTTTTTCTATACAACACAGAACTTTTTTCACTATTCAGCAAGGGCGTATGCACAGTGCCTTTTTTTTTTAACCCCAGAAGCAATTTTTTTTCTGCCGTTGCTCCACCCTGCCTTCCTCGGTCGAGTACTAGTTTTTTTTCCGGAGAATATCTGCAAGGTTTCTGGGGGAAAAAAACGGTCACTTAAATCTGGACGAAAGTAAAGAAGCTTTAAAAAAAAAGGCAAAAACAATTTGTTTGTTTGCCCTTTGTTTTACAATTGTGCCTCCGTTCTTGGTATACAGTACACCTTTTTTATGAAATTCTACGTGCACCTCAGAATGAACATACTTAACATCTAAATGTACGCCATTACGGTAAGCCGTAACAGTGGAAAAAATATACGAAGAGGGCTGAACAAAGCCAGATAGGGTGTCTGGTGAAGCGTTATTAGCTGCTTTG
>JAHWFP010094217.1:79125-94456 GCA_023313725.1 Lithobius niger | reverse complement strand
GTCGTCTTGCTGGTTTCCCTATTGTATTTGCTGTTTCGGCCAGCAATACATAGGTTCTTGGTTTTTAAACTTTTTAAAATTTTTATATTTTTTAAGATGTGTCTGTGCCATAACATGATTTTGTGTTCTTTTATTTGTGTACGAAGCCTTTGAGCGGATATCCACACTTGATAACGGGGTGCAAATTATCCCCGAAACGTCGTGTTTTATTGTTTTACATGTGCACTTTTATGGGCTATATTTTTATCAATAAGGCTTGGTTGGCATAAGCAAAATGTCGTTTTATGCTTACCTTCTCCTGTATTGTGAGAGTTTTTCTAATTATTGAGAATAAGAGCCTAAATAATGATAACTTAACTGTCACCCAACTTGGTTTAATCAAGGTTTTGAATTAAATTTTGTTTTTTTAATGATTTTTACCCCTCCAATTCAATGTTCAAATGTTGTATACAAAATAACTTTCTTGGTATACCTACAATTCTGAGCAAAAACAAAAATTTTTTTTGCAAAATCCAATTTAAATAAAAAAAACCTGATTTAAATAAAAAAAAATCCGATTTAAATAAAAAAAATCCGAATTTTTTTTATTAAAAAAAAAATCATGATTTTTTCCTACCCTGGGTACTGGGTGTATAGAAGACGAAAACGCACACCATCCAAAATCAGTCCAGTGTTATAAAGCCACTCGCTTCGCTCTGCCAGTTAAGCAAGCATACGTAGGTCTACTGTTTTTTTCTTCTTTTTTCTTTCACGAAATTTTGACATGTCCTCGCTCCTATTGGCTACTAAATATACGTACCCTTAGTCACAAATACTCGTTCCTTACTTATTTCGATCGTGAAATCCGATTCATCCCCCTACTGGGTTGAATTTGCGAACAAATCGCTAACCAAATCGCAATTTTATTTTTATTTATTTCACTCCAAGACTCCCAATGAGATTAGGTATTCGGAAACCAAGGTATACGCAATGACCAGCATCCTTTCCTTTAATTGGATCTTCTATTTTTATGGTGTATTAAAAGTATAAGGGAGGAAACGCTGAGGGACCTTTAATTCAGCTGTGTGGGTGCGTTGGGGTAATGATTGTAGCCCTTAATCCACGGTATATAAAGCTTCGTTTCATTGCTTTTCTTATTGACTTTTAAGGGCGAATTAGTGGAGATTGTATTGGGGCGATGCGGGGTCTGTTAGACCTTTCGAGATGTAGCAACTACATAGCCATCCTTACAATCACATCAACTTTCAACACTGAATGTAAGGTATTCAACGTTATGTAACCTATCTGAACACCAGATCCCGTGTAACCAATGAACGTTGCCAGGGAAAATAGATTAAGTGGGCCCGACTGGGGTTGCGGGAGCGAGGGCTCCAACTGGTTCCCCTGTTAAAGTTGTGAAGAGTGTAAAAAAAGGACTGAGTAAACTCAGTTTTAATTTCATAATGACGCGTGGTGGGAAACAATACAAAGGCACTGTTCATCCTGTACTGGTGCCTGTATGTCTGTCTGCCTGTACGCCCTACGCACGATAACTATTTCCTAAGCATCTGAAATATTACACATGGATTCTACACTTTACTTACATATTTAAGTTCGAAAGTCAATAAAATTATGCTGGGAAGTTACGGTTTGGAGGTATTGACTTAGAAAGATAAAAATTAATATGACATCATTACATCGGAAAGTGCAGAACTAATCGGCGAAATAGAGGCCTAATCTGCCAAATACATAGATTTAATCGGTCAAATATAGGCCTAATCGGCCAAATATAAGCCTAATCGGCCAAGTGTAAGCCTGATCGGCCACATATAGCCCTAATCGGCCAAATATGTAGGCCTTGTCAGCCAAATATAGGTCTAATCGGACAAATATAGGCATAATATATGTATAAGTCCAATTGGACAAATGTAGGCCCGAGCAGACAAATATAGGCCTAAGCGGGGAACCTAATCGGCCAAACACAGACGCCTAACTGGACAAATACAAGCGTAATCGGAGAAATATATAGGCATAATCGGAGAAATGTAAACCTAATCGGACAAATATAGGAGGCCTAATCAGACAAATATGGACCTAATCGGATAAATATAGGCATAATCAGACAGACATGTGGGCCTAAGCGGATAAATATAAGCCTAAGCGGGCAAATATAGATGTAACTAGAGAAATGCAGACCTAATCACACGAATATAGACCTAATTCCATGCCATGTTGTCCAGAAGTGAGCCTGCAGCTTTTTCTTTTGTTCGTTTCCACAGTTTCCTCCATTGTTCCTCCACTATGACAAGAAATGGAAATGGAGGCGAGCTCTGGTTTTGGGTGTAGCTAACCAGTACGCTCTTTCCGGCCATGTTTTGAAAAAATGGCATTAGACGGGCGGAATAGGATCGTTTTCGTTTCCTGTTGCCCCCTAAAAAAGCGAAACGGGTCTTGGAGGATGAATCGTTAAAACGGAACGGAAAAGAAGAAGCACTGTCTGTTGTAAAAGTAAACTTACCGCAGGGAAAAAATAAAACGGTATCAGGATTGGGGGCTTGTACCATTGGAATGCTTAAGTATACTCTAACTGCTATTATCACCGGTTCAGAATGACTCTGCAGCTTGGCTCGGAGACGGGAGAGGGATAATGTCAGAAGTGTATCACTTGACTATCTTGCGTATCAATGCTCTGACAACCGCAATCAGTAATTCAAAAGTCAACAAATACGGTTGGGTGTTGGGTATTTTGGTTGGATCTTACAGAACCATCCAAAAATTAGGAGAGTCCATTATCCAACTCTCCTGGTATCTTATCCCCCACGACTGACTCATCGTCTTCCAACACCAAAACAGCTCGCTACAGTTTGAAGTCTGATATCGCAGTGTGTGACGTAACTCGTGTTCGCTTTAGTAGGTGTTTTGTTGGAAAAATTGGTGGTCGATCGTGTTGCTATGATTGGCTTGGATCGAATTGACGTCATCATGTTTTGGTACGTCGCAATCACTTTTCAATAAATCCATGGCCTCTGCTGCTGGCTGTTGGGTCTGATGACTCTACAAGTCCATCAGGCGCGTCAAACAGTATGGATTGTGATATACTGCCAGTTTTATCCTAATTTTGAGTCAGAAAGGTATGAGGTACTTGATGTGTCGGCAGTATCCAACTGAAAACAGCTGGGTACTGCCGACACATCAGGTACCTGCAATTCTTAAGCTGTGCAACCGCTCCTGTTGGGTCAAAAGTCATCTTCAATATTTAGAAAGTCACCGTTTTAACTAAATTCGCGTGTCGGCAAAATTTGTCTCCCAAGCAACTCATCTTGGTGCATAAAAAATACACGGTGCAACTTTCAAGTCAATAAATCGATTAAGAATCGATTTAATATCGATTAAAAGTCATCAACTTACCTAATTTGAGTTACAGAAAATATCTTTCACCAAAATATTCCAAAAGTCGTTTAGAAATCGGATTGACACTTAAGACTGAGAGAAAGTGGTCAATAAGGGGCTCAAGAACAGCTTAAAGTCAAAAGTTATAGTAAATATTTAAAAAAAAATCGTTAGTAACTAAATTTACGTGTTGGCAACATTTTTCTCCCAAACAACTCGTCTCGGTAAATAAAATACAAAGTGCTTACGAATGCAACTTTCAAGGTAATAAATCGATTAAGAATCGATTAACATCGATTAAAAGTCACCAACTTATCTACATTTGAGTACCAGACAATTTTTCACCTAAATATTCCTTAAGGTGTATGACACTTATGAATGGAAAAAAAAAAAAGGTCAATAAGGGTCTCAAGAACAGCTTAAAGTTAATGGTTATAGTAAATATTAAAAAAAATCATTAATAACTAAATTCGCGTGTTGGTAAAACTTTCATCCGAAACAACTCGTCTTCGTAAATAAAATACACAGTGCTTAAGAATGCAACTTTCAAGTCAATAAATCCATTAAGAATCGATTATCGATTAAATGTCACCGAATTACCTAAATTTGAATACCGGAAATTTCTTTCAGTAAATGATTCCTTATGATGAAAATATATTGACCCTTAAGAAACAATTTAAAGTCAAAGGTTATAGTAAATATTTGAAGTTTAAGTAAATTATAGTGGTACTAAATCGTGTCTTAATTATTATTAGTGGAAAGAATATCCAATAATACACATTCTGGTTCAGATTGTAAGCGGCTAATTTAAGATTTAGTGATGAAAAAAAGTTTGAACAACTTACAGTTGCATTAATAACAAAGGTTAAAGTCTTTAAAAATGTTTTTTAGCAAACAAATTAGAACATATAGTTTTCACTATAAAACTTAATGGTAGTGCCCAACCGCCTTGTTAACAGTCCTCATTATCTTCGTTTTCGTAGGATTGTGGCTTATTTTCAGTCCAGTATCATCAGAAGACTTCTTCCAAAGCAGAACTATCAGGAAGAAGACGTTCTGGCATTTGGACTCCTTCAAACCACGCATTTTCGATCTTTTTTCTTGGTGACAAATCCACCCATGTGGTGCTGTGTTGTTCAAATACATTTCTGAATCAGCATGGCCCCGGGTTCTTGCCACATGAGACACTATGGGGATATGCATACGTAGTTCATTTCTGCGTGGTGGCAGCGATGAAGCATCTATTCCATTTACCTTTTTCAGTGGCTCTTTAACATTGGTTACAACAGCAAATGCTGATGGGAGCCAATGTTAAAGATTCACTGAAAAAGGAAAAAGGAATAGATGCTTCATTGCTGCCACAACGCAGAAATGCTTATTCCAGAACGTCAAATCGTCTTATGTTTACTGTCATGTTTTTTACCTTTGCATGCCATCATGTATCATATTAATTAACAAAAACGGAATATTAAATGTTTAGAGTAAGGGTCCAAAAGCCAAACCTAGGAGGAACACGGACTAGCTTTGACAGTTAGGGTCTAGGTGTAAAATTTTTTCAGTAAGAGGCTGGTAAGCATTACCCTTACTACCCTTAGTTCTAGCTATTCGGACAGAACGTGTGTATGAACGATTGTACGGGACGGAAAGCCAATGGGCTCGAGATTGGTTTAATAAATACCGATGCAAACCTATTTACGTTGCCTTTTGGAATTGTATGTCAGACTGCCTCAGCGGGGAATCGAACCCGGGACCTTTGAAATCAAAGGCCAAGATCCTACTGTTGAGCCATACTGACACGGCCATACTGCACTGTTTTACAGTTTAGCTGCCATTCTAAAAGTAACACGAATTAATAAACAAAAACGGAACGTTAAATGTTTAGAGTAAGGGTCAAAAGTCAAAAGCTTGGTCCTTATGGCCGTGTCAGTATGGCTCAGCGGTAGGATATTGGCCTTTCTTTTCAAAGGTCCCGGGTTCGATTCCCCGCTGAGGCAGTCTGACATATAAGTCCAAAAGGCAACGTAAATAGGTTTGCATCCGTATTTATGAACGGTTGTAGCAGGTTTTCTTTGTTCTTAGAATATTGTTACGGAACTTTAAGAACACAATTTTCTTGTGAAGTTTGGCATTTTGTCGTTTGATGCTTTAGAATTTAAAAAAATTAAATTTCGTAGATTTACGGTAGACGATAACCAATAATGCTCTCTGCTGCGAATATGCTGCCATGTTACTAAATCGAAAAATAATTTTCAACATAAAACAAAGAAGGGTATTTGTGGGAGGATTTACAGTTTTTCGTCAAAATCTATTTATTGCTGGCCACCGGATAGTAAGGGTCTAATGCTTACCAGCCTCTTACAAAATTTTACATCACCCTGACTGTCAAAGCTTGTCCGTGTTCCTTCTAGGTTTTGACTTTTGACCCTTACTCTAAACATTTAACGTTCCGTTTTTGTTTATTAATTCGTATTAATTTTAGAATTGCAGCTAAACTGTAAAACAGTGCAGTTGACGGTCAAAGTTGAGGGTTCAACGCAGAGACCCTAGACTGGCCCTTACTACCAGTGTTAATAATACAAAAGATCCTTTAATCTTCAGTCGACGTCTTGCAGCTGGCGTTTGCTAATAGGCATTGTTGCATAATAACGATGTTTAAAACAGTGCAAAACAATCAATCTGGTCGTTTACAGTTCCTTAACCCCTGAACCACTTGACCAATTAGAAAAGGCCTTATGGAAAGGGCACATCTACAGAGCAATACCTGTAAAATGAGCTAAGAACCAGCTTTATAGGACAAACGGTTTGACCTGTAAAGAGGACAGATGAAAGGTACATCCCCAAAAGAACAAGAACAACGACAAGACCAAGAACAAGAAGTTGTCTATTTGGCCTCTCTCTGTATCTTGGGTTTGGCTCGACCGAATTCACAATTTTTGGACTGCAGATAGGCCTCACCACGCCACGCAGAGATGAGTTAAATATGCGTCAAACTGAAAAGAAAGAAAATAAATTCACATACTATTAAAGGGACTTTGTGCACTTTAGGCTACTCGTGTCAACATATTTCCTAATCTACATGCATCCACAGAGCGTCGCATGTTGCAGGAACTTTAGGCCACATGATTAAAAAATGTATTTGAATCATTTGAATCATGTATTTGATTCAGAAGATCAAAATTATGTGGTTTGAAGGTGTCCAGATACCAGAACGGTTTGTGCCTGATAGTTCTACATTGGAAGGAGTCTTCTGGCGATACTGAAAATAAGCTACAATTATCCGAAGATGAAGATAATGAGAACTGTTAACAACACGATTGGTGACGTCCATAAGTTTTATAGTGAAAACTGTGACGCACTCGGGGAGTAGACGATTGAATCCAAGAATAATCTCAAAACCCAATTTCCTCCTTACTGCATAGCTAGGGGACTATGCACTGAGAACACATATTAGGCATAAAACACAAGTTGGAGCTTGGTCTAATCCTAGCAGAGTCCAGGGAGACAACCTTTCGAGTCGTCTGCCCCACACCAAGTGGCTTCCTATGGTCCAGGCGCTCGTATTTATACGCGGGCCAGAACAATAGAAGTCGTCTGAGGCATTACGTTGCGTAACCGCTAACAGGTTGGAGCCGGCTCTAACTGGTTTGAACAATAGAGTAGCCTCGTTCCCGGCTGTTGGGCCAACTTCCGGTGTAGACGGAAGTTGACAGGACGTCAAGCAGCTTATGTAACTGCAAGGTGCACCGTGTGCGTTCACACAAGGTGCGCCCTGCTATTCGTAAATAGCGTGTTACAAACGTCTGTTCTGTTTTATACGCTAACAAATATTTCTTAGTAAGGTTTTTTTTTTAACATTTTAACCTTTTTATTAAGTTGCAGCTGCAAGTTGCCCAAAATTTTATCATTTGCTCAAAAGTTGCTCATTTATCACTAAATGTTAAATTAGTAGCTTACAATCTGAACTCGAAATGTGAATTCTTATATATTCGTTCTGCTAATAATAATTAAGACACAGTTAAGCACCACTGTACTAGAAATTGTAACTTAGAATAATTATAACCTATAACTTTAAGCTGTTCTTGAACTCCCAGTTTATTTCATTCTTAAGTGTCAATCCTATTTCTACACATTTTAAGGAATCTTTTGGTGAAAGAAATTTTCGGGTACTCAAATTTAGGTAAGTTGGTGACTTTTAATCGATATTAATCGATTCTTAATCGATTTATTGACTCAAAAGTTGCATTCTTAATCACCGTGCATTTTTGTGTGCACCAAGACGAGTTGTTTAGGAGAAAATTTTTTCCGACACGCGAATTTAGTTATTACCAACTTTTTTTAAAAATATTCACTATAAACTTTGACTTTAAGCTTTTCTTGAGGTCCTTATTGACCGCTTCTTTCAATCTTTAGTGTCAATCCTTCTTCTTCACATCTTAAAGAATCTTTTGGTGAAAGAAATTTTCGGGTACTCAAATTTAGGTAAGTTGGTGGCTTTTAATTGATATTAATCGATTCTTAATCGATTTATTGACTTGAAAGTTGCATTCTGAAGCGCCATGTTTTTTTTTTTCTTGCACCAAGATGAGTGGTTTGGTAGAAAAATTTTGCCGACACGTGAATTTAATTAAAACGGTGACTTTTCTGAATATGTTAGATGATTTTTGATCCAACAGAACTGGTTGCACAGCTCAAGAATTGCATTTTTGTTTTTAGTTGGGTACTGCCGACACATCAAGTACACCTCCAACCTTTCTGACTAAAAATTAGGATAAAACTGGCAGCAGCTCTCAGTATAGTACTACATCACTTCCGCTCAACAGAAATGTCTGGAACTCTCTTGATTTTGCTGGGTTCTGATTGCAATTTTGATGACATTATGTCAGAATGACGCTCGGAGTAGAGTCGGTTTGCATGTTTATTATAAAATTATCGAGTTTGGTAAAAACCGGGTAGCATTCTAATACAATTTTCTATAGTGTCCGCGGCCTATCTTGAGTTTGCCGCAGAACGAACATAGACAATCGATTATACGTTTTTGGTAGCAGAGTGCCTTGTTGATATCCAAGATGGTTACGAAAACTATAGCACAAAAACAGTGGCGGCCTCCTCCTGGAAGACGTAGCCGCTCAAAAGATACTGCAGGACTCAAGATACGCCGCGCACGCAAGAGACTTGCAATGCCACAGAAAACTGCTTCAAACTGAAGGTGTTAAATTCTACGAAGGCGCTGGCTACTTTCCCTAATAGTATTCTACTGTAATAATGGAACGTACTGATAGACCCATACAGAAATGGCTGCCAAAGCAGTCCGATATGCTTTGAATGCAGTATAGATGCGTTGTTTTTGTTGCTGTTTTTACTTAATGGAGCCGTAGCCTAACCGGGATATTTGTCCCATTGTAGAATACAGTGGAATTCAGTTAATATAATATGTCAACAAGTTCTTTTTTTTTTCAAAATGGCACAGCTCAAATCAATTTACTTCACTAATAATATGTAAACGTCAAAGACAGAGACAGCAATCACTTTTCTGAACTCATCGAAGAGCTTAGCGCTGTCGTCCTGTGTGAAGCTAATCAACGGTTTTTTTTTTTGTATGTGAAGGGTTCACTGACAAAACTAGTCTCACAAAGGCATGAAACCACAAACTTATAATTGAGGAGTTCCCCGGAAAGAGGGCACTAATGAAAAATACATGTTTTGAGAAAAGGGCAAAAAACTGAGAACTTGTATTTTATGCTTAATCTTTGACAGTTAGCTTTTTTTTTGTTAGGATAGAAATAGAAATAAAATAGACGACGCACGAGGCATCCAGCCACCCAAACCCAAGCGGAAGATGTTAAGTGGAAGATACCACCATCAGAAGAGTTGTTTTTTTGCTGCATGAGGGAGGAAACCCTCGCGCAACGGTTGGGAAACAACTGGAGAAAAAACCCGTACATATACACTTCCGTATCCAGGATCGAATCTGACGCCCCAGTGCTCGCGGCTACCCGTGCACCCTTTTTATATATATCCTTATATATCCTTTTTAAAACATATTTTTGTGGCAGACATGTTCAGGAAAATAGGAATATAGGAAATTAGTGGAAAAATCGTCAGTGGCACTGGCGGCGGCCATGTTGAAAAGCTGCGCCATGTCGTGGCGACTTCCGGCGTTAAATTAAAACATCACTTGTAAAGCGCTTCTGTTGGTCGACTTATTATCATTTGTGCCCTTATTCCATAGACTGAGAGGTGCTCTATCAGATTTTTTAGGAAGCGGAAAAAGGGCATAAGTGACTTGATGCCCTTTTTCCAGGGAACATCTCAATTTTCAGCGCTCAATAATTTCATCTTTCATTAGCGATCGAACCCAATGTGTTCGAATTTCAAATTCTTATTCTTCCATGAGGTCTGTTACCAGTGGCGTCCCCCAGGGCTCAGTCTTGGGACCGCTTTTGTTTGTGATATATCTGAATGATCTTACATGTAACCTGAAAGGTACCTCTTTGTCAAAGTTCGCAGATGATCTTAAACTAGACTCCGCCATTGTTGGGACAGACTGTGAAAATATCTGCTGCGAAATTGCTTCAGTTGCAGATTGGGCAAAAAAATGGCAACTGCCTCTTTCTATTCCTAAATGTTGTACATTACACGTCGGTCGCACTAACTTTAATATGACTTATATTTTGGACGAAAATGCTCTACCAGATGTAAATTCTGTTAAGGATCTCGGCGTCTGGTTTTGCAGGGACTTAAAGTTTAGTCATCATTGTTCCCAAATCACTGCAACAGCATTTAAACGCTTGGCTATTGTAAACCGCTGTTTTTCTGCTTGCGACCTTAAAACCAAAGTTTGGGCCTTCAAAGTTTTTGTGCGTCCTATCCTGGAATATGCAAGCCCGGTTTGGTCGCCTTACTTGCTGCAGGACATCGACAGAGTTGAATCTGTCCAGCGGAGATTTACGAAGTCCTTACCAGGATTACGAAATCTCACCTACATTGAGCGCTTACGGTCTGCAAGATTGGAATTACTTGAACTTCGACGCCTGAAGACGGATCTGATTTTGACTTTTAAAATTATCCATGACAAACTTCCTCTAGCAGTTCCTTTTTTTGAGCACAATAATATGTGCTTAACACGCGGCCATTCACTTAAACTCAGAAGTCAACCAGCACACTTAAACTGTCGTGTAAACTTCTTTTCGCATCGTGTGGTTGAGGTTTGGAATGCTCTGCCCGAGTCTGCTGTCTCCTCTGCTACCATTGATAAATTTCGTGCGGAATTAAACAACCAAAATCTGTCGAGGTTCTTGAAACGTAAACCATGTTGGTTTTAATTTTATTTCGTAACTAGTGTGTTATGGCTTCCTGTGCTTCCAACAGTTGACAATTGGCAACATAAAAATTTGCCATGCTTTATACAATTTTGTAATTACCTTGGTGTCGCGCTATAGTCCTGGTGTTGCCCATTTCTCGACTCATGTTTTGTTTCTTTTTCTATTTTTTCCCTTAATTGAACGCTGTTTTACTAGGCTCGCTGTCAGTGACTTCATTGTCCTTTCGTGTCCTGTTGCTCCCGCAACGAATTATTATTTATTATTTATTTATAACAATGGACAAAATTGGAATGGGAAACAATACCCTAAAAAAAGTACTGTGCCAAATACTTACGATGGTAGTAAAAGTTAAAAAAAAAAAACACACACAAAGGCCCAGCCCTGCACGGCCTAACTGGCAGCAGCCATATTGGAAGGTACGTGGCATCACTGAGTTGTCAACTCAATGACGGTAACTTCTAAAATGGCTGCTGCCATAGTTAGGTCAACACCTGCAGGGTTGGGCCTTTATGTGTTTTTTTTTTTAACTTTTACTACCTTTGTAAGTATCTTGCACAGTACGTTTTTTAGGGTTTTGTTTCCCTTTTCCATTTTCTCCATTGTAACAGGTGAACAAGGCGCATAAATGTTATTGAGCGATGAAAATTAAAGGCTTGTTGTTTTATGCCTTTGTGAAACTATACCACGCGCCATGGCTGTTTGCTATCACGTGACTGGGCTAGTCCAATCAGACGGCCAAATAGCCGTTGTTCTCGTTCGTCATTGGCTAACTCATGGTGACGTCACGGCAAACAGCCATTGCGCATGGTTTAGTTTTGTCAGTGAACCTTTCCAAAATATTCTCTCTTCTCTCACAAATTAATGATGCCACATAATCACAGATTTTCCCTAACAGGCGATAGACTTCCCCTCAACGTGATGTCACTGATGATGCATCGGAGATGCATCGGATTCAACGCGTGTTTGAGGCGGTTTTTCCGCTGAATGTACCGACTAAAGATGGTGGACCTGCAGTTTTTCCTTCGCTAGGTTTTTTCACGTAATCATAATTAACAATTGTTGGAGTTTGTCATTTATCGGCCGGTGCTTAACTGCTTAGTAACAGGGTCGGATTAAGGTTACTCGGGTGGGCCCTGGAAAAATTCTTGAGGGGCCCCCTTCCCTTCCCATAATTCTCTTCCACGTAATCAATTCCTTATCTAAGGGCAAATGGAAGAGAATTTTGGAAAAGGGATGACTTTTAGAATTTTATTTGTCAGTTACCTCTCAAATCTTACCTTGTAGAATTTTACTACCCCAAAAGTTGCAGGGGCGACTTTTAAAATTGGTATCATTACACGGTCCTTTGTTGAAGTATCATCTCTCGTAGGAAAAAGAGTAGGATGGGATAACATGTTTCTGGCTTACCAACCAACCAAAAGTGGTGAAATTCAGGGTTTTATTGAATTTTTTTTTCCCTTAAGCTTCAGCAGGGTCGGGGACCTCTTAGAGAGTTGGGGCCAGGGACAAATGTCCCTAATGTCCCTGCCTTAATCCGGCCCTGCTTAACAACGCCCTTGACAACTCAAACTTGACGGTAAACATACGCTCATGCATACGGTGAAGCACGAGTCAGTTCCTACAAGACTTGAAGTGTTGAGGTCGCTTTTGATACAAGCAGTGTATATAAGCACTCAAATTCGGCCTCCGATATTTCTTCTTAGCTTTGCTCAAGTACAGTTCACATTAAATCCAATCGACAAGTAAGATTCGAAAATTTTCATAAACTCGTCAAACTGCTCATCGACCGATTCGGCCAAAAGCTTCCTCTTCCACCAAAAATATTTAACTCGGTATTGTTTTAGAACGTGCTTGCTGGATACATCGACAAGCAAAATGGCTGCCAAGATCACAAAAAAGAACGTATGCTCACCGCCGTGTGCTCACCATCAGACTTGAATTAAACTTGTGTTGTCAAGGACGTTGATAAGCAGACAGTACAATGCATTACTTACAGTCGAATGACTTGTTAACTTCTTTTAGTTAATGGCGGCATTTTGTGTGACTACAATTACAATCTCCACCAATTGAGTTTTGCTTGGTAATTATAATTCATCTACACAACAAGTGGTATACATTTCTAAGGATTCTGTATGTACCAAGATGTAATGTACAAACAATATCACTATGCACGAAATTAAGACCATTAGCACAATTATTATTACAGGCTGGACCTGTGCACGGTGATTGAATTTCCCGGACTTAGCTTCTCCTGGTATTTTGTGGTCATACGAAAGTAACTGGCGCTTTAAATTTCTTCCCAATCCTCCTCTCCCACCGAACACCTGTGCCTCCTTCCGGGCCCCGACCCCCCCCCCCCACCCCGTCTCCCCCCCACACACGCAATGCCACGCCCACCCCCTAAAACCCTCCCCCCGATAATTGAGTTTCCCCCCTCCTACTATTCGTTCTCCTTTCTCCCCTTTCTCCCGTCCTGAAAAAGTTGTCGGGAAATTTACACGGATATTTTGGTGTAGTCCCGGAAAATTCACATTACGTGTATTTGACTGAAGGCTACAAAAAAAACCATATCACTGAGAAAGCCAGTATTCAGTAAGCAAGTATGCCCTGCTGTAAGTTAGTGCGTCGAAACAATTCACGTCGATACCGGGCATCGTAAAATTTTTCAATTGTCTTTTGTTTGGTTTAAAGTCGGCCTAGTCTGTTTTTATCTTAGAAATACGAATTCGATTTTTTAGCACATCAACGAAAGTCGAAATTCAAGGGCTGATAATTATAATTATAATTGTTGTAATTATTATTTTTGTTCGTTTACGGAGTGTAAACGGTCACGTACGCAATGATTGGTGCTGCTTACTTTAAAATAATTTAGATCAGCTCTGAAAGCCAGCATCTATGGAATAAGTAAGCCATTTTATCGTTTATAGCCGGCCTTGAAATTAACAATGTAGCTTAGTTTGGTTTAAAACTAATCGCGATTAGCTGAAACACGGCTTCTTTCAAAGGGTTCAAGGGGATTTTATGAGCGTTAACCACTACTGGTCATCTGCCCTTCATCATCTGCCTTTTTTTTTTTTCACCCATCAACAATCAACTGTTTTGAAGAATTGTTAAACAGCAAAGAATGAAAAAAAAAAGTTACTTCGATGAAATATAATTGTTTGCTGATGATAATGCTCCTCTCTCGTTACGATTTTAATACAGTCGATAAATCAACTGCAACAATTCAACAATATACACTTAAAAAGTATGAACTATTAAAAGACTTCATATTGTTCACACACAGGGTTTTGTAAACGAGGGTTAACTACTTCCAATCATCTGCCCAACAAAGCCCTAAGGCCATATGTCTGCAGCAACCGGATTTCCAGGTGGTGACCCAGCCAAGTATTAATCGGGCCCAATGCTGCTTAAACTTCGGAGGCCGGATGAGAACCGGAGTTACCAGCACGGGAAGGCCGCAGACGAAGATATATGTTACACACAAATACGTTAAGCGTGCCGTAAAAAAAAGGGTTATATGATTGAAGTTTCGTTTTACTTGTTAAAATGTACACGGATAAAAATTGGTGATTTTTAATTGAAATAATCAAATGTACAATTGAGAAAATTGGATCTGTTTAAGTGCTGTTGTGCTTTACGTAACGCATATGATTGGTAAAGTACAACAGCACTTAAACAGATGCAATTTTCTGAATTATACATTTGATTATTTCAATTAAAAATCACCAATTGTTATCCGTGTACATTTTAACAAGTAAAATGAAACTTCAATCATATAACCGCTTTTTTTACGGCACACTTGACGTTTTTGTTTGTAATCCGTGTACCTTTTTTACGGCTATGGTGTCGCGCTATAAAGGTCGATTGTTGCATGCACGAAGAATGGATCTGGAGTTTGGTGAGTGGCATTGTTCCCTAAATACAATGGTTAAAACAATGTAAAACAATCAAAATGATCGTTTAGGGTCCCGTAACTCCGGAATGGATCGACCAAGTTGAAAAAGTGGTCCTTGTAAGGTTGAAACCCAGGGAAATTTCTGGTTCAAATCATGTTTCAGCTTTTAGGTAGGTGCAGTAGTTTTTTTCTGAAACAGTGTCAGCCAAGAACAACAACAACAACAAGTGAACAGTTTTCAAATTTACGTGTGGCTTCCTACGTTTACTCTTGCACGGAATTGCATAAACGTTAGTGTAAAGTTTGGAAAACTTGCTATCTACTATCTGGCCAAGTTTGGTCGAAATATATTGAATAGAAACGGAGAAATTAATAGTTTCAGTTTTGCTGGAGAGAGGACTTCAATCAGCAATAATAAAGCTCCAGTAACAATTAAAAACGCGAACAAAAAATAAAGTCTACATTTCTATAGCGAATAAAACCCCACAAAATGTTAAAGAATGATAAAAAGAAAATCTAAAATATTAAGTCAATAAGAAGCAACTTTTTATACTGTTTTTAGGGGGTGAGAGCTGATATTTTAAAACTTTAATTTTTTGGGACACCCTACCCCACATGTTTTACAACTTTACATCTTTCCCCACATAGTTTACAGCTTTACATCTTTTCCCCACATGTTTTACAGCTTTATATCTTTTCCCCACATGTTTTACAGCTTTACATCTTTTCCCACATGTTTTAC
>JAHWFP010094217.1:54970-68949 GCA_023313725.1 Lithobius niger | reverse complement strand
TTTTTTTTTTTACGCTTAAGTGTTTCGTAAATATTTTGATTACTCTTGTTTTCTTTTACGTGTAACGAATTCGTCATGCATTGCAGGAATACAGGTGTAATGCACGTTAACTGATTTACATCAGATACCATAAAATTGGTTAAGAAGAATGAAAATGAAATAAAGTGGGCGGCTGTTTGAACTATGATTGCTTTTGATAGGCGAATGTAAGGCTCCAAAAGGAATGCCAGTGGACATAGACTATATTGTTTTTCTTGTTTCACTTTAGCGGTTTTTTGTGTGTGTGTGTGTTAATAATAGAGGGAGAGGGATCTGCATTAAAGCAGTTTGCACTCATACGATATTTGTAAACTTTTTTTTCTTTTAGCTTTACTACGTGATGAAAGTATTTTATTTTTATTTTTGTTTTTAAAAATTAATTTCTTTGAGCCTTAAGTCAGCCGAAGCAATTTAATGCTTGTGTGGCTGAACCGGCTCAATTTGGAACTTTACGAGACTTTTGGAGAAAAAGAAATATCTCCTGGTAAAGGGAGGTGCCAACCCGGGGATTCGACCCCAGAAACCTCCGATCATCGTAGGGGCCGAAAGATTGTTCAGAATTGGCCAGAATAGTTCCCATAGCCGCTGAAGGAGCATGGTAGCCCCTCACGAAGTGGAAGTCCAAAGCTTTTTTCTTACCTTTTATCGACCGTACATTAACTATTGCATAAAATTTGATACCATGACACATTACTGATTCGTTATTACTTGGCTGCACGGAAACTGATAATTGTAATGGCCTAGATAGCTTTCATTTTAGCCGTTATTTTAATTTTATTTTATTGTTGATTATAATGGCTCCGATCTGAGAGTAGAAATGTTACGGCGACTTTTTATTTGTTCCCACTAGATTGCGGCACTCTTACTCTGTCAAAAGTAAATATTTGGGTGAAATTAGTACCTACTTTCAACGATTACCGCCAGAGGGAGCCGTCGTCAATAAACAGAATTGCAAGGCGTCACTGTCCACGTTTACATTCGTGAGCTTCGCCAAGGAGATGGAAGCCAGTTAGCGTCACTCACACAAACTGATCATGAGAAGAATTCTGTATTCATCGCTTCAAAAAAAATTGTAGGCAATAAATTAGGAGGTTTAAAATAATTTTAGGCTAGGTGGGAACTGGCTGATAAAGTTTTCTTTTCTTTAATACAGCATTCAGTTTGAAGACCGGTTGTAACTACAAGTGGAGCTAAGTATAACGCATGGTTTTGTGCTACGAGGGGCTAGCCAGTCGGGTTATATCTTCATCCATGGTTAAAATTTCTTTTAACGAACTAGAATTGGTTTGAATCGAACATAGAATAAGTCCTTCAACTTCATATACTGTCTACGCACGAGTACCTCGTCAATTTCCGTCTATGCCGCCATTTTTTATTTCAAGTTTCCCGGCAACTCCGCTGTGGGTTGAGGCTCAGTGCTCTGCCAGGGCTGTACGACAATCGGGCAGTGACATGACGTAGTATTATTGTATATAATTCTATGGTGGAGCCAGTAACTGGGTTAGCTGCAAGGAGCACTGGAGGGTAAAGAGAAGGTCGTCTTGCTGAAGCCAATGCTACTAGACTGGATTGCTTAAGCCTATATAACGCGCGATTTTTGTTGTTGGAGAAAACAACGTTACGTTTTTTTAAGCCTAAGAAAGCCGCGCTCAAAGCACTGTGTTGACTAGAAGTACCGTTGTTTTCCCTTACATTTTAATCTAGCGCACCTTGAAGCTATGCCCTCCAAAGGGTATCTCGTAGCCATTATGACGTCACTTGACGCTGCTCTATACCGGCCGGATCCCGAATAAAAAATATCATATGCGACTGGTTGGACAATATGGCCGCCAAAAACGCCGCTGATGCGATTGATTTGTCTTGTTGCCGCTTTCTGTCAACCGAGGGCGACACCTTCAGTACAAAACAATACTGCCACTCTCCCTTGAAACAGTTTCTGGATAAACGCACATGTCTCTATAGAGCAGTGACACGACGTAGTATTATTGTATATAACTCTATGCTGGAGCCTTTATGGGTTAGCTGCAAGGGGCACTGCAGAGAGAAACAGAAGGGCGTCATACTGAAGCCGATGCTGTGAAGTGATTTCTTAGACCTAAAACGCGCGATTTTTGTTGTTGGAGAAAACAACGTTATTTTAAGCTTAAGAAATCCGCTCTTCCATTGTTTTTCCCTCCATTTTTATGTAGTGCACCTTGTAGTTATGCCTTCCAAATCCCATACTGGTGCCAATATGGCGGCAAATGTCACTGCTTTATTAGCTCTTTAGTAAATAGCTACATGTTCGTTTCTCCAGAAAGTGTTTCAAGGAAGAGTGGCAGCATTCTTCTGTACTGAAGGTGTCGCCCTCGGTTGACAGAAAGCGGCAACAAGACAAATCGACAAATTTAATAGTTTTGCGGCAAGAGGCTATACGGAAATTTATTTATTTGTACGTGTAAGCTATTTTCCGGGTAATTACTGGGATTGAATTAGTGAATTAGTTAGCTTTTTGTCAGTTGCCGCTATTTGGCAGTAGATGGCGGGACTCACCATACAAACAGTCACCGATGCGATTTGCTTGACCAATTCCCGAGCAGACCTCGAAGAAATGGGCCACTCGTGGCGGCCATTTTATCTACACACCTAATGTTGTTGTAGGTCGGGCCGGATAGTTTACTGGCTGTAGCTCTGCTGTCTTGGAGAGAGTGACACATTTCGCCCTCTGGTGCCATTGATAAAAGCAGGTACTATTTTACCCCTCGTTTTACGAGAAGCGGCATTACCTATCGCTATACACTGGTTTCATACTTTGTGGTTTTAAGGATATGACGCGAGGAAGTGACGTAATGAGGAAGGCGGCATGTGCCGTTCAGTCGCTCGTAGGTAGTGTTGCAACGCGCCCAGCAAGCAGCCCCATCGGAGTGGCCATGAATAAAAATGGCGGCATCGATGTCATTCAACCATGGCAACAGCGACAAAACCTTCAGAAAATAATTTGGCACATGAGACCGTTCCTTCGTTTACACTTTGTGCTTTATAAAGCCCCACAAGAAAAACCAGGGTAATGAAGTTGAGCACTAACTCTGTGTTCGATTCAAATCGTTTTCAATTCCTTACAAGAAAATTGTGAACCCCGGATTACAAGAAATCTGAACGAAGTCAGCCAGCGAGTGGCTCGCTTCTTGTAACACAAAACCATACATTTGTTCCACTCATAATTACAAGCCGTTTTAAAACTGAATGCTGAATTAAAGTAAAACATTTTATCGATCAGTTCTGGTCTATCGTAAAATTAATTTATTCTCTTATACTGACTTACTTGTTTCTTAAGCGATTAATTAAATGGACATAAATCCTTCCGATATGTCGTGTGACCCGTTGAGAATAGCGTTTGCAACATTTACACAGGTTAGAGTTAATGTCGCAAAATCACCTCGCACGCACGAAAAAAACAAGACAACGAATGTGTTGGCAACATTTACATACGTTTGAACTAATGTCGCAAAACTGAGTCATGCAAGAAAGCCAACAGGGATTTATGTCCCTTTAAAGGGATATACCTCCCAGCGCCATTTTTCTCGATCCACCACATCAAGTACGGCCCCAAAGTTCTATTTACTTACCGTTAGTCCTTCCCTTGCTAATAAAACCGTTTTAAAATGTGGCGTCTAGGAGATTTTCTGTTGAATATTGTTACCCGTAACTATATGATGCATTGCACGAGTACAATGATCATGACGTTTTATCTCTGTGTGTACATCTACTAATTTTCTGATAATTACCATGAGATCTAAAATCTAATAGACTAATGCGGTAAAAATTAAAATTAATTATTCCAATAGATCGCCGAAGCAAAATTATAAGACACTAGCCTAGAAAATTATAAATTGTGATTTTAAAATACGTGAATCATTCCGGTTTGTGACGACACAATCGTTGACTTTAATTCTCTCTCGTGTACTATTCCCAAAGCCAACCGAGACAGCGGCTATGCGAGGAACGCAGCTACCACCCCAGCCGACCTTGGCGCTGTAATTGCTCGGATGACGATCTGCGCGTAGCTGTAATTTGGCACGCGGAATGTCATAAGGCAGGCCGGGTGTCCCTTTAAGTACTTGCTGTTCCCGTCTTAGCATATTATGCCGGTCTAGTAAGAAGCCATGTTGTCATACTGCAACTTTTGTCGTTGCATTGGCGCTTGTTTTTGTCGGGGACCAGAGCTTGACAGCTTTTGAGTTTTCAGTCAACAACGATGTCGTAATATTTGCTTTGTTACTCATTGTTACTAGGTATTCGATATTACCCAGTTGCCTACCGCTCGCCCTTTTTCATTGCTACCGCACAAAGATATGGGGCGGGGTGGCCTGACGGTTAGCATGACCGTCTCATGTGCCAGAGATCCCTGGTTCACATCCAGCCTTGACCATCCCTGGCATTTTCGGGATGAGAAGGGTGTGGCATGTAAAAAAACCTAGGAATTTCAGATGGAATTTTCCTAGCAGAATTGTCTCTTCTCTCCTTCTGATGCCATGGGTAAATATGGTACGCGTCAAAAGCTAACGCTACCGTGCAAAGAATGAATCTGCTTCCCTTTCATTGCTGCCGTGAAAAAATTGAATGTATTTGCCCTACCACGTTAATTTTTTCCTGCGCTTGGATTGGCTATCATAGGCTATCATTGGCTGTCGTACGCTATCATAGGTCATTGCCTATGTCCATCTACATCCCATCCTCCTCACCTATATCCCTGTCTATGAGATGTATACAGAGCCTTATAGAGCAGCGTCATGTGACGTCATATTGGCTACAAGAGAGAGATAGCTGCAAGGGGCACCAGATTAAAATGGAGGGTTAAACAACGGCACTTCTAGTCAAGGCAGTGCTTTGAGAGAGGATTTCTTAGGTTTAAAAAACCGTTGTTTTCTCCAGTCCCTTATGCTGCGAGGTTGTAATCGGAAAATAAAGATTCCACTTGCTTAAAAATGTCGGCAATAGCCAACAAATCGACAAAAATTGCGCATTATACGCCTAAGAAATCCACTCTTAACAGCATTGTCTTTTGTGTAGCGCGCCGGAGCAATTATTAATGATTTAAAACCAATTTTTCGATGGCAGTCGAGTCTTTTATTCCACGATTCGACAATTACACAAAAAAAAGCTTCGTAATAATTCTTTCTTTTTTTTTTTTTTTTGTGCATTTCGCAATCAAATTTAAGCAAAGAGCCCGGAATGAAAGAATCGGAAGAAATTAACAAAATAAGTGCCAACTGTTTATTAACTCAACAAATTGGTTTTTTTTTTAAACAGTATTTCTGGTGGTGATGGTTTCATATTAAATCTTAAAAAAAATGAGCCTTGTGAGTGTATGATTTGTCTCCCCTCTCCATTGTCTATTGCCGAGTGAATTTCGGTCGAATGGAGCTCTGGTCACGATTGTGACCTTAATAACGGGTTCAGTGAGTTATCTTTATGCCAGTGGAAGATGTGGCCATAGCGATTAAGACGCTATGCAAGTGATCTGGGGGAGAACAGGGTAGCTGGTTCGAATCCGGGTCATGCCACTCCGACGAAACGTAAGTGCATAAAGGTGGCTTACTGAACTACGTTATTTCTATAGTGTATGATTTTCGCTGTTGGCTAATTCCCAATTTTCCATAATAAACCTCCACATGGGCACCTTTTGCTGCTCGGAAAATATCCAGTTGTTGGAAATAGATTTCTCCTTAAACGTTTTTAAGCACGTCTACTGATTTCTGTTTTCATGACCTTGGTGATCTTGTCCTGTAATTCCTGCGCACAAGTTACTGTTCTTGCGCATACTTTGTGCTTTATAAAGCCCCACAAGAAAAATCAGGTTAATAAACACGGCATCGGTAGACATGATTAAAAACATTTGGGGAAAAACTGATTTTCGGCTGGATGTTCTCCGAGCCAGAAAAGGGACTCATGTGGAAGTTTATTAAGAGGCCATCAACACATTAAGTTTTGTAAAAAAAAATCTTTTTGAGTTAATAAACAGTTGGCACTTTACAGTTTTTCAATATCTGTTTTTTTTTTACTTTTTTTTTTAATTTAGTTTCTTTATGGGTAAATAATATGCGGACACCCCGTATAATACATCCTGCTTTCAATTAAGGCATCTATCGGCTACAGTTTAAACTTTTTCTGCTTGTCCCATGTGATCTCCGACTTTAAGCTTTAATCGTTTTTTTGGTGCAGTCGAAAGAAACGCAGTTTTAATTAACGCTAAATTTATTGTTTAATTAGTTTTAGAACAGAAAAAATAACCATTAATTCCGAGATATCACGTCGTAATTTGATTTTTATAATTATCTTTCTCTTGAAACACAGTACCGTATGAAATGTTTCTGCTTTTTTTTTTATCAAGTCGGTTAACATTTATTTTATTTTAATTAACTTCTAAATCAATTTTTTTTAATGATGACGTACTTCTGTTATGCTTTCTAATACGTCAGTGCTCCACAACCAAAAGTTTGGCAAAGTTGGTATTTAAAAAAACCAAAAGTTGACTAATTAAATAATTAAAAAAAAAAAGAAATAAAAAAAAAGAAAACCACAAAATTTGTATTGAAACCAAAACCTTCTTGTCATTTATTTCAACGAATTTACAATTTTGACGCGGCAATAATTTGTTCGTTTCTGGGTTTTTCCATATTTTCAAAGTTTCATTTTCTATTCTTAATGCAGCCGATAATAATAATAATAACCGTGTCCTTCGTCTGATGCGTCGTAGCAAAGCAGCCGTCTTCCATTCGAAGCGCCTTTCCAAATCCGACGTCTTTTGTGTAGCGCGCCGGAGCAATTATTAATGATTTAAAACCAATTTTTCGATGGCAGTCGAGTCTTTTATTCAACGATTCGACAATTACAAAAAAAAAAAAGGTTCGTAATAATTCTTTCTTTTTTTTTTTTGTGCATTTCGCAATCAAATTTAAGCAAAGAGCCCGGAATGAAAGAATCGGAAGAAATTAGCAAAATAATCGATGTAGCTTTTCAGGCACGCGGTAGGAGATCACGCAATCAATTACGTGGTCTTAAAAAAAAGAATAAAAACAAACTTCCGTAAATGAACTCAAGAAAAAACAACAGAAAGTTTAATGAATAAAAACAAAAAAAAACAAAAGCGTGTGTTTTTGCCTTTCAACATTGGCACGCAAGTGATTCTGGGAAGATGGAGAAATCTCTAGTCTTCCACCACACTCTTCATAGCATCCGGGGATGGTAATTATTTACAATAAGTTCTTTTCACGCGATCGACTTAATTCATCTATCTGTTGAATCATTTCGTCGTTACGGTTCAGAAATCATAGCGAAACCCTTATTTATTTTTAAAAAGAATTATTAAAACATGTTAAAAAGCTGCTCACACCCATAGTGTAGCCGACACCATTCTGCGAGATGCGAGCGCAACCAGAAAATTAGTAAACGGAAATTACGTCTGGCCGGACAATTTTTTGGCTGCGGTTTCTGATGTTAAACGTTTAGCCGCAGTAAGCGTAGCAGCGCGAGTGAGGCATGCAATTTGGGAAAAAATGACCATCATTTTCGTGAACAGCGACCTTGATTTATCCTAATTTGAAAGTTTTACTTGTTTTTATCTGCAAAATCTGCAAATTGTGGTAATCAAGGCCGCTGCTCACGAAAATGATGGTTTTTTTTTCTCCAAATTTCGTAATTGGGAAAACAAATAACCATAATGTTAGTGAACTGCGATCTTGATTTACCCTAAATATTTGCAGATCTTGCATGTTATCATGTGATCTCTGCAAATTATCCACAAAATCTGCAAAAATAGGGTAAATCAAGGTCGCTGTTCGCGAAAATGTTCACGTAATCGTCTAACTGGAAAATCGCATAATTGGAAGAACGTATACAGTATACAGTTAGACGATATAATGGAAAATCGTCTAGCTCGAAATTTGTATAATGGAAAATCGTCTAATGTCCCTGCCTCGCTCGCGCTACCGCGGTCGCTGTTGCTATACATATAAACATCAGATTTTTTTTTTTATTTAGGCGGATATTAGATAATTATCCCATTAGACGATTTTCCGGTTAGACTTTCGTCCGACCCCCCCCCCCCTGGCTAATGATGGTCATTTTATTGAACCAACGTTGCGGCTTACAACAAAAACTGTGAATAATGTGTGTTCAATAATGACCGTAAAAATTGTTTCGTAAAGGAGTATTTTTTTATTTATTGTCACGAATTATGCGACTGCAAGCATTAACCCAAACGGTATTAGAGATGGCTAATCCATGCAGCATTGTTACCATGGCAATGACAACTTTGCCATATAAAACTAGGTTATTGCATAAATAGATCCTAATGCTGGATTCTAGCAGCGTAAATTTTCTCGCTCACTAGTTTTAGGGTGCGTTTACGAAACAAGAACTTCTCGCGCGTCGAAAGCTATTTGTTAGTCTACCGTTATTTATTTACGATGAGTTTCCAGTTTTAATTTGCGGCAATACATAAACGTAAAATCTATATACATTTCGCTTAGGCAAAAGTTTTGGGATGCGGACAGAGAAAGGCATGCAATAAGCAATAAAATAAGGGGAAGAAGCGACTTCATTCTTTGGACGGTAGCAATGAAAGCGGGCGAGCGGGTTCAGTTTTGGCACGGTAGCAAAGAACCCCCGGGTAGGTCTTGATCTCGGGCTGGCCTGTAGTTAAACACGGCTATTATAGGTAATGGAGCGGGTTCTTATGTTGGATTTAAGGTAGATTAAGTTAGTTGTAAGTTAGGTGGGATGTATGGCCATGGGCCCTCTAAGTTCCGGTAATAAAGAATCAGCATTAGAATCAGAAAAAGGGCGAGCGGCCAGCACTGTGAAGGGTCAATGCTCTGTAACAAACAGTAACAAACGAAATATTACGTCATCCGTATATTTATTTCTCGCTACGCTGAGAACTTTATTGCAGTACTGGCCACTTACATACCATGCGCTCAATCCTTGGCCTAAGCTTACTGCCTACGCACCCTATTAACCCTAATCCTGCACAACAAGAACGCTGAAACATCCTACACCGCATCGGCTCAAGGGGGACACGGGAAACAAGTGGGTGGCACCTTAGAGCAATATACTCGATTCGTTACGGGAGGAGCGAATACTCTTGTGAAAAGCAATAATCAGTAGTGTTATTTAGTGACGTCATCAACAACTAGGGGTACAAACGGTATGCTTGGGGAACAAACGGAAGGAAACGCGTGTTGTCACTACGGTGACTTGTTGGGATAAACAAGAACACAGAACATAGAACTTTCATGAAACCGGAACTGCGGCGTTCCAGCACCAGATAACACACACTACGGCTTAGGACGATATGTGGTAAACTGCACTCGCGCCATTGGCCATCTTATCCCGGTTTCATAAAGGTTTTGTGCGTGTAGTAAATATAGCTGGTGCTGTCCTAATAAGCTACGTACGTTGCAAATCACGCAGCTTAAGAATGGCCGGCAAACAATAATAAGGAGAGGGAGGGAGATCGAATTTCGTGAAAGTTCATTGTGTTAGCTAAAATTTGCCATATACGGTTTGTAAAAAATACTACGAATTGTTTAGGCTGTCTATGACAGCGCAATGTTTATTTGATGGCACCTTTGAACGCCAATGTGGGCCGGCTTAAGCTACGGTTTCCAGCGGCGTGTTGTCCGTGCTTCTGCAGTCCTTGTCAAACGGTGCGTTAGGAACCCTTCTGTGATGTTACTGGGTCTGTAAAAGTTACTATATCCTGGTGGCACGGCGAAACCGTGGGTGTCATACAATGTAGAAACCTAACAATGGCCACAAAAAACGAAAACAAAGCCGCCTTCTTTGTTTTTATCAGAGCATGAAGACCAGAATAGAAAAACAATGGTTTCAATAATGCTGGCTATTTGAGCCGAGCTGAATACAGTAGTTTCAGAGTTAGTTGAGTAACAATAACTGAATGCACGATTATTGTTGCAGGCTTTGGTCTCAAGACGGAGAAACAGGCAATATCGCCCTTTTTCCTCCTTTTTCATATCAAGAGAGGTAAGTAGCTGCACTGTTGTCTAAGTTTGGGGCTGGGTATACACGCACAGGGTAGTGAGAGAGTTACGCTATTTAATACACGCAAGCAACATAACCTTAAATAGCCAAAAGGACTTGAGGCGTGTCGAATCCTTTTAAATTGGATTTATTATAAATGCATTATGCTTGGATTATGTACATACAAAGAATGTGTGTTACAGGAGTAGTATAAATCGTTAACAAAGTTCTGGTGATAAGCAATTTACAATTCGTTCTGAAGCCACAGACCCAACAGAAGATAACCTTGGGAAACCTTCTTGAAAATTGGTACACGGTCAATGATTCCTTACGACGGCAATTCACCAGACTGTCGTAGAAACAATCACTTCTCGGTAATTTCAGCGAAATGGAATTTTTCGTAACGAGACGTGAAAACATGAGCAAACTCCATCACATAATACAGCTGGAAAATTGTGTTAAAACTACTGCAACAGTAATAAATTGCATATATGGAAAAGAATTAATATTGGGTGACGACAATAATTAATGACTTAGTTTCACAAATCTCTCTTGGAAATCTTAATCGGGCAAGTTCACGTCGACAGCAACACTTCAGCGATAAAATACGTTAAGTCAACCGGCAAAGCAGATGAACGTATAGCAACGATTTTAATTTAATTTAATTTCGTTACGAAGCAAAAATTGGCAATAGGACGAGGAAGGGCCAGCAAGACCACTGATACCAAGCCTCATAATTAAATAATTTTAAAAAAACTTGTGTACATCTGACATATTTTGTTAATAATGGTTTCTGTTTCTATAGTTTCATTAAAAAAAAATATTAAGGAATGGAGCCGTAACGACCTCTTTAGGGGCAGCCCGTTACAAATTGTCACCTCACGATTTGAGAAGAAAAAATGTCTACAATCTCTTGAAAATGGGAGCATCGATAATTTGAGAGGGTGACCCCTGGTAATACGTTACACGAACTTTAAGAAAAAACCTCGTAAGGTCATGCAGTAAGGAGTACGTTAAGGCAAGGTCACACTTCAGTCTGCATAATTCCAGTGTGTCTGCTCCAAAGACTTCAAGTCGCTTACTTTAATTTTAGTTGGATAAGTCCAACAATTTTTAGTGGGATTAGTGGGATAAACAAAATGGCCGTCACGACTGGCCCATTTCTTGGAGGTCTGTTCGGGAATCGGTCAAGCAAATCGCATCCGTAAACTTTTGCTACGGTGAGTCCCGCCATCTACTGCCAAACAGCGGCAACTGATAAAAAGCTTAGTAATTCACTAACTTAATCCCAGTAATCACCCGGAAAGTAGCTTAGCTTACACACACAAATAAATAAGTTTCCCTATCGCCTCTTGCCACAAAGCTATTAAACTTCTCTGCTGCACATAGCTCTTCAGTACATAGCGACATGTTCGTTTCTACAGAAAGTGTTTCAACGAAGAGTGGCAGCATTCTTTTGTACTGAAGGTGACGCCGTCGGTTGACAGAAAGCGGCAACAAGACAAATCAATCTCGAATCAATCGCATCAGCGGTACTTTCGACGGCCATATTGTCCAACCCAGTCTCGTATGCTATTTTTCATCCGTGATCCAGCCGGTACTGTAGTAGAGCCCTGGAACACGTATAAGCAAGCAAATGAACCCAGCACCGATCTTTAGGGACACATCTGGATAGTTGTGAATGGATAAATTCACGCACGAGAATTGCTGTAGAAATGACAAAAGAAGCGATCACGTGGTTTCAAAACGCGTGAAATTGGCGGTAATTGCCCTTTTTTTTTCATTTGTAATTATTTTCTGCAGTCTTCACACTTACAGTCGTGTTCCAGAAATCCACTCAAGTGTGAGTGTGAGAGGGCAAATGTGAGTGCAAACATCTCGGGTAAGGGTCGACAATTTTCATACAGCCACAAAAGCGAATGTGAGTTTTCGTTTCATCTAAGGGTATTTCTATAGATGCGATTTGACCCTTACACTCACATTTAGCCCCACTCACACTTGAGTGGATTTCTGGAAGTATAGGCCTGTTACAGAACTTTCACTATGGTGTATTAAGGCAAATGGTTTTTTTTTCATGTAGTGCTCGATAAATATTTTGAGTGGTAATTTCATCTTCGAACACTTGTAGTTCATGCACCGATGCTCCCTTGTTATAAAATTTAAACTAATAAAAAAAAAAAATAAAAAAACCGGTGAAAAACTTATCTTTTCCGGAATGCTGGAATCCTTCCGCCTATGAGATCTCATACCGCAGGTTGGCACCCCCGAAATTACTTCACACGGAAATTCGCAGTAGACGAGAAATAGCATACGAGAAAGTGTAATGAATACTTAATTTCGTTAATTCAGTAACGTTTATTGCAATTTTTTTCAGTTAAAATTGAAACCGTGGATACTCCTCCTGCCCCCAGCCGCTACACTTTCACAGCATGGGTTTGGAGCTAATTTGCTGTGGGCAGGGAAGTAAATTTAAGTTTTTAACGATATGAATTAAACTCATCTTTTTTTTAGATTTTTTTAACCCTCGTCGCCAACTAGAGTCTTCCAAGAGTGGCATTCAATGAAACTGAGTCGTAATGTAACGGTCGGTTATTTAGCAGCATCAAATATGAGGCTGCCTATCTATATATTATAGGAATTGGTAGAATGTGTTTTACAAGGCCGCGGTGTATAATTAGTAAGGCTATACCGAGCATATTTTTTCCTGCCGTGCCGAGCCCGAGCCGAACACTCAAAAAATGCCTGGTACACCGAGCATAGATCAATGACGGCCGATCAATGACGGCCAGGGTAGTGTGAGACGCTACCATGCTCCTTCAGCGGCTATGGGATGTATTCTGGCTAATTCTGGACAATCTTTCGGCCCCGCTGATGATCGGAGGTTTCCCGGATCGAATCCCCGGGCGGCCCATCCCTTCACCAGAAATTCTTCTTCTCTAAAAAAAAAATCTGGTAATGTTCAAAAATTGAGCCGGTTCAGCCATACAAGCATTAATTGCTTCGGCTGACATAAAGCTCGTCAAAATTAATTAAAAAAAAAAATGCAGCCGAGCAGAACTGAGCAGCTTTAGTAATCACAGAATGTTGCCGGGAGTACCAGCTTCTGTCACATTTTCCCACGTTCCAACTTTTATTTTTTCACATATACCCACTTTTCATATTTTTTCTCATATACCCTGCATTTCATTTTTTGCACATACTACTTTTAATTTTTGTATCACTGTTTCTTCGTTTTCATATATCACAACAGTTTCACAATTCTAAAATAATTTTTTTTTCTTTTGTAGTAACCAATGTAATTTCTTTGTAACTAGCTGTACCCCCGGCGTATGTTACGCCGGTCTAGCCGGATCCCGCCTAAGTGAAATACTTTACTGAGTAGCACGAAATGAAAATAACTTCCGAGGCCCTTAATCTGTCTTCTCCCCGCCTCCCCCTCCTCACATTCTCCCGGTGAATGGTCAGATTTTCCCCCATGCGCCTACTCCCTGGTAGCCCTTTCTCCTCTCCACTGCTCCCCCTTCCCCAAATTCCCCATTGTGTAGTGTGAATATCCCCACCCCATCGCTCCCCCTCCCTTTGAACCCCTGTTGTTTGGTTTTCGTAGGGAAGTAAATGTCTTTTTGCAATGGAGGACGCTGTTGTTATGTTGCTGAATTGACGGTTTGTCCGTTCTGACACTGAAGTGTGATAAACCCAACAACGATCGTGCAGTCATTGATTGTTTCTCAACCATTTTTGAAAGCTCTTCCTGATTGTTACAGGGCACAAACATTGTAACGCACACACAAACGTTTGTTACTGATTGTTATGCACACACACCTGATGATTTTGCTCAGTGCCACCCAACCTTTTTATATATTCAGATTTCACACAAGATTGCGAAACCGAATTCAAAGCGACTACGGTATTTATCC
>JAHWFP010094217.1:29197-41083 GCA_023313725.1 Lithobius niger | reverse complement strand
ATATATATATATAAACAAACACTTTCCAATCGCCACTGGAGGGACGCTTATTTGCCGCGCCATCCTCCAAGTGAAACGAATGGAACACTTAAACGTGAAATAATGATTAAGGACGGGAAAGCCAAAGGCTCACAAGAAATAACTAAATACAGATGCAAACCTATTTACGTTGCCTTTTGGACTTATATGTCAGACTGCCTGATTATATGATTATATAAAGAAATAAAATATGAAATAAATGTGTAGAAAACCACGGAGAGTTCACCATCACACATTCAGTTTTAGTATTAGAAACCAATTCAGCATCCTTCTAGAGGAACATGCTTTAATCTGTGCGTGTGTATGTTTGGTGAGTCAACGATGTTAGCTGGTCAAATGTTCCAAATACTCCCTGCCTACAAAACTAAGAAATGCCGGCAGTAATTAAAATTGGTTTTACACTAACTAAAACGGCCATCGTGGCCACTTTTGCGTTTTGGACTCAGCAAAGCAATTAATTGACAACTTCCCTTAAATGCATTTGATCGAAGAAAGTTATAATCATGCATAAAGATCAATTTTTAGACGTCGACATTCTCGGCGATAAAGATAGTTAACGCCTCCTCAAACATCAAACCTTAAAAGGCACCTATACTGGAATTAAAAGGGTGTTGAACACCAAATTTCATTCGTATCTGTCGCATAAATTATTTTTTACGAGCGAAATTAGTCAGTTAACAGCAGTAGTCAGCTGAAATCAACGAATCAACGACCTTCGCTCACTTTTATCACATTGAAACGTTTATGCACTTGATTCCAATACAATTGTTGCTTGTCAGGGCACAAAGACTGCCCATTTCCAACAATTTTCGAGCTGTTTCGCCGCATAGGTATTTATCCTTACTATCGTGAAATACGCTCAGCTCTGGTTTCTGTTAAAGTACCAAAGCTAGTCAGAGGGTCAAAGGGTTTTAGCGAGCGTTAACCGCACCCGGTCATTTGCCCAACGAAGCCCTAAGGCCCAAACCTAGTGGTCGCCATGCAACAATGCAGGAATTGAACAATGACTTTCTTACAATTGAACTGTGACAATATAACTTGGTGGAGCAAACCACTAGCGTGGTTCTTGATATCTTGTTTTTTTTTCTTTCGGACTCTAATTTTCTTATTGTCGCAGTTCAGCATGCATTTTTATTTTATTTTCGCGTAAGTTTTTCATTTATTTTTTATTTGTTTTTTTGCTTAAACATGCATGTACTGATACTTGCTTTGCCATAGTGTTCATTCATGTTTGTTTACCCAGCATTTTTCTTTTATCGGAGTTCTAAGTTTTGTAGTCAGCATGCTTAAAATTTTTATTTATATTAAACTTGTAATTTTCAATAATAATAATAATATAGAGACGATGCACGAGGCATCCAACCACCCAAAATCCCAGATGGCAGATGTAAAGTAGAAGAAGTACCACCATCATAACAGTTGTTTTTTTGTCGCATGAGGGAGGAAACCGGAGTACCCGCCTGAAACCCTCGTGCAACGGGCGGGAAACAACCGGAGAAAAACCCGTACATATACACTTCCCATCGCCAGGATCGAACCTGGGTCTGTACGAAGCCAGCTGGGACCAATGCCCATTGAATCAGACGCCCCACTGCTGCAGCTACCCGTCCACCCAATGATTTTGTGTTGTATGTACTTTTGTTATTTTCTGTCTTTTGTTCCTTTGCAACCATTGTAGCCGGAAAACTTTTAAAAAAGAATAAAGCCTAAATTGCGCAAAAAACACACAATGTTCGCACAACATTTCGAAATTCACTTCATCCCGTTGTCAAGTGTTCTAAAAATTGAGGAAAAAGTCAAGGAACACTATAATTTAAAAAGTAAAATTTAAAACAAACAGGCGAATGTTTAGCAACCTGGCCAAAACAGGTAGTAAAAAAAAGCCCCCCCCCCCCCCCCCCCTCCGACCTCTCACCTGCAGGTGCAGGTTCGAAGTGAGGCTGAATGTGAAAGACCCAATCATTTATAGTACCGAGTAGGCGAAAACGCACTGTGAGAAAGTGCAAGAATAAACCTGTTCTGGCCAGGTTGCTAAACATCCGCCTTTATGTTTTAAATTTTACTTTTTAAACTTTTTAAATTATTGTGTTGACAACGCAACGGGGGCAATCCCGAAACTTTGTGCGACCATTGTGTGTTTTTTGTGCAATTTTAGCAGGATTTATTCTCTGTAAATCCTCCTGTTGCTTCCTGCCAAGGGACGGAACTTTAGTGGGAAATGTCGGCAAACAAATTCTAACTTCACCCCACAGCGGCGGATTCGGAAAGAATAATTTCACTTTCAAATAAATCGCTTACGTTCCAAAGTAAAGCCAATCCAGATTTGTGGTCCAGATTTCGAAGATGGTGGTTTAATTCTCGCCTTTGCACGGGGCCGGTGGACTTGTGACGAGAGGTCAAGCGCACTTTGACTTCTGGGCATTGGGACTTGAGTTTTGGAAATTTCTAATTAATTTTTCTGAAATTGATCTTGACGTGACATGTTGACCGAATTGGGCTGGGGGCTGAAATGGCAAACATGGCGCTTGGATCCCTGGTGTTGGTTGTTTTAGGCATCAAATCTTGAGGCGAATTGTTGATCACTGATCTTGATTCGAAGTAACTGCAGCAACGGGAACCAGATGCTGCACCATTCTTTCGTCGTACCACGCCTACAACGGTCGCCTCAACTACATAAAATTAAAGTTAAAAGTTAGGAATTATAAGGTAATTGAATTTAAAAAAAAAAAAAAACGTGCTGGCAACAATACTATTACCCAGCAACAATTTAAGCAGAAGCTCCGTCATTAACTAGGGAACAGGCTTTGGGCATATTGTAGGCGTAGAGGACAGACCTTTATTTCAAATTTATATTTGGTGTTTAATTTTGATAACTGTACCATTTGTTAATGCTCCTTAAAATTCTGGGAGAAATGCTCCTCGTCTAAGTTTGGGCTCTTTGCCTTTTGTTGTGACGTACTGCTGTTATTTGCAGGCCTTTGTCTTGTTTTAGCTGGTTTAGCGCTTACGTTAAGCCATTTGCCCAACTCGCCACGTGTTAATCATCCAGTACTACCATTGTGGTGAAAGGTGAGCCTCATTGGGTACGCTTTAGTACCTTTTATTTATAAGCTACCTTCTTGTTTTACATATCAATATGTGCTTGTAGTGTTTACTCCATGTGAAACCTTACTGCCCCATTCAAATTTTTTACGTAATTTTTTGTTTTGTTTATCGTTTGTTTACGAACTGTAGCATTAGGAAAAACGCATGCTTTGTTCGGATCACTTCTTTCAACATTTGCGTCATAATTTTTGTTGGGGGGCGTCTGACAGTAGCATAAGAGTTGCAACAAGAAATCTCGTACGCAGCGAGACGACGCCAAATGAGCGAGCGCAGCGAGCGACTCGGCTAGTTTTAATTAAATGTTTTAAAAAAATAAAAATTAACTGATGTAAGTTTCCAGTGTTAACACGGGAAACTTGCATCCATTAAACTTCACATTTGTCACGTTGCATTTCGAAACACTCCCACTCCTATACAACAAATGCCACAATAAGCTAACCCACCTCCCCTCCCCACCAGAGTGTGACTTAATTTATGGATGGCCTCCCACTCCAGATTACGTCAATCAAGGCAACGACGAGGTGAAAAGGCCTCTGGTGGTGAAATGGTTGCTGATGACAGGGTTTGAAGGTATTCTCATACACGGACAGAATTTGAGATGTGTGTTTGATAGGATTGTGAATGGGTGGATCGTTTGGAAGAATGTAGAGGGTTTCCAGATTTGCAAAATTTCTACACGCATATTTTTTTGTTTGTTATTAAATGCAATATTTTTGCAATATTTGTTTCGTGTCTAGTTTGGTAAAAGCTTTGTAAAAGGGAGTTAGTTTTATCTTTTGAGTTGAAAGTTGGATTCCTGCAGACAACAAAGGCAGAAATAGAAGACACACGGGCCAAGCTTCTGTTCCCTGTCACTATGTGGTGTCTCAAAATCAACTCACTTAACTCTGTAATCTTGACCTCATTTCAGATAGTTTGAGCAGTTGTGCTGTTATAGTAAGGTGGCTGGGGCCCAAAATTGATCAAATTGTTCACTTGCTGCGAAAAGCATGACGTTTTGTATGGATGCACATGAATGGTAACTGAAAAAAATAGCATTGATAGCAGCTTTTAAAATGGCCAGGGAAGGGGGAGGGAGGGGAGTTTTTTTTCCCCCAAAACTACTTTTTTGGGTCTGTAACTCCTTAACTGACGACAAATCAAAAGCGTAATGTGAAGCTAAAACGCTCAGCAAACTCTTCTGGACAGGAAAGATTATAAACATCTTTTATGTAAAAGCAACCCTTGAACCCAAAATCATATTTAGAGTGTATCACCCTTAATTCGTGAGAAAACGCATTTTTTCAATTGGTTGTTATACGACTTTCATGTTTAAAGTGCTCTTGCAAGCCCACTAATAGCCCAAATTGGGCAAGCTTAGAATTTTCTGAAAGGTAGGGGATCTGTGCTTTCCATCAATTGTAACCGAAATTATTTAACTTACATAGGGACTGTTCTACGCCCATTTAAAGGTGAAGAAGTAACGGCATAGGAGCGAAGTGTATGGTGATTTTTTAATTCAAAGTGAGTAGCTAGCCCTCTAACAGCCCGAAATAGACTTGCTTGGGATTTTCTGAAAGGTGGGGCTGTATTATTTCCTTCAATCCTAACCGATATTGTAAAACTTAGATACGAACCGTCCTATGGCTATTTAAAGTGAAGAGGTAATAGCGTAGTGGTGAAAGCGTATGATGATTTTCGAATTCAAAGTTTTCTTGCGAGCCATCTAATTACCCGAAATGAACACGTTTAGGATTTTCCGAAAAGGGAGTATAAATTCTTTCCGTCAATGCTAACTGAAATTGTTTTCCTACACACAAATATAAGCATTACAATGGCACTTTAAAATTGAAACTAGCCACTAGCTACACCAATTACAGCTACACCTTTAAACGGGCGTAGGACGATCACCATCTAAGTCAAAAAATTTCGGTTAAGATTGATTTGACGAATAGATCCCCACCTTTCAGTAAATGTTAAGCATACCTATTTCGGGCTATTAGAGGATTTGCAAGAGCACTTTGAACACGAAAATCACTATAACATCCAACTGAGAAAAGGAGCGCTCGTTCGAATTAGGGCGACGTACTTTTAAATGCGAATTTGGGGTTCAAGGGTTGCTTTTACATAAAAGATATATATCACCTTTCCAGTCCATACTTGTGTGCTGAAGGTTTTTGTTCCACATTACGCTTCAGATTTGTTGACGGTTAACGAGTTATAGTCGAAAAACCAGGGGTTTTTTTTGGGGGGGGGGGGGGGAATCGCATTCTATCCCACCTCAGGGGGTTTTGAACTTGCTATCAAAGCTATTTTTTTTAGTTACCCTTCATGTGGGCATTCATACCTAATTTCATGGTTTTTACAGAAAGTGACCAATTCAAACCCTCTAGCTGCCCTACTGTTAGGTTGGACATTCAAAGCAAGAAATAAAAAAATCAATGCAGGCTGGTGTGAAGAGATGCAGGCAGGTGGAAATTAAATGGTACTGGTCCCAACGTATTTTTTGTGTGACTGAGACAAACACATTCTTAAAAAAATGTTAAATTCTTTAGAACAAATTTCAGTTAATGGTTTTTCTGTCTTTTAGGAAGATATCGAGAACACTGCCTTAACTCTGTTAAAAAATGAATACTGAGGGTTCAATGGGTTTTTTTAATTGGGGTGTCCATAGCAAAAACGAAAAATAATGCCGTTCTTTAACAATGTTAGGTGTTGAAGGGGGGGGGGGGGAGCAATGGGCCCACCTGTATTGCCCCTATTTCCCTAACCCTACAATGTTAGTAGTTGGTTTTGGAGCAGGTTCACCGATGTGACCTAATTTGAATTATCCCCCAAAAATCTGTTATCATGTGCTGTGCATTCATCAAGTGCATAAACACTGCCTCAATTCTGTTAAAAAAATGCCCACTGAGTGTTTACCTTGGGTTTTTAAATTGGGGGTTTCCATATTTAAACAAACCAAAAATTATACCATTTTTTAACAATGTTGGGTGTGTTGTCCAGAGTAGGAGGGGGGGGGGGGTGATGGGTCCACCTGTATTTCTCCTATTTTCCTCACACTACAAAGTTAGAAGTTGGTTTTGGGGCAAGTTACCATACAGTGTGACCTAATTTGCATCTTGGTGGCCTATCTGTAAGACACTGCATTATTTTCAATTTCACTGTGCAATTCAGTTACCCATAAAAAAAAAGACATCTGTATACGGCCATACAAACGATTCTGCCTACATTTCGTTTGCAACACTTCATAAAATAAAATAAATAAATTCTTTGATAAATCCCTTTCCAACACTTACATGCATGCATTCCTGCTTTGACCAAGTTACACTTCAGTGGATGACAAGGAAATGGATGGTTTAACCAATACCACATTGCAGGCAACCAAAAATAATTAGATGCACAATAAGCTCACCCATACCTGCCTCCCCTTGGAAAAATTTCTGTTAACATTGTATTTCGCAGGACTTACATGGCGGCTCAGGTCGCATGACCTTAGGCAGCCAAGCAGGGCCTACCTAACATCATGTTGACCACTCTTGAAGCTGGAAAGCTTTAGTGGGACAAACCACTTTTGCAATACAAATCCTATCTCAAATGAAACAAAATGGAAGCCATTTGAATCTATTGCCACTACACTTGGTACAGTCCACTGAAGGGAGAGTTGGAAGTTAACCACTCCTTGAGTAGACCACTCCTTGAGTATGCTTGCCCGGTTTGGTCCCCCTATCTTCTGAAAGACATCGACAAGATTGAGTCAGTCCAGAGAAAATTCACAAAAAAGCTTCCTGGCATGCGGAACCTTCCTTACAATGTAAGGTTATCTCGAACTGGGCTTGAATCCCTTGAGTTGCGCAGGCTTCACGCCGACCTTTTGTTGACCTACAAAATTGTTAATGGCCTTTTACCAATTGACTTGCCATTTTTCGACCGGTGCCCTTGTAGGGTTACTAGGGGCCACTCCCAGAAACTGGCTGTGGCTTCTGGAAAGTTGGACTGCAGAATGAACTTCTTCTCTGTCAGAGTGGTCCATCCATGGAACTCTCTCCCTAGGGAGGCAATACAGGCGTCTTCAGCCGACCGTTTTAAGTTTCAGTTGAGGAAAACTGGCCTCCGAATTTTCTTGAAGAGACCAGAGTTTGTATGTGAATGATGCCGTTCATTCATTTTTTTTTTTAATCATTATATGACAAGGACTAGAGTAAGGAGTTTCACCCTTCTAGTGCCCTACCACCTTTGTGTGGTTAAACCTTTTATTATTATTATTATTAAGTTAACACAAATCAACTTGCCAGCACTTGCCTAAGGCAGCATACCTTCATATGCAAATCAGCCTGTGAAGTTTAGAAAAATAAGAAACGACAATCTTTTTGCTTTCAAGTATGTTAATGTAAGCATCCTAACTTAATCTGTTTATCTTTTAACTTACGGTAACTTAAATAAAAATATTTATAAATATATTTATAAACGGACCTTTAGCAGTTTAATCCTTACCTGCAAACCACCATAGCTCACATTTAACCCTAACCCACAATGCCCCTTTCCTAAAATTTAATAAATGCTACACAAAAACAAAATTACCACACAAGGACTTGAACCCAGTCCCATCTGCATGCAAAGTGAACACTATACCCACTGAGCTGAGGTGGTAGACAAAGTTAATAGAGTTGCAAGGAAAAGCTTAGTGATATAGTTGATTAATAATAAAAACTATATTTGAGTAACAGATTCCAGTCAAACTTGTAACTAATAAGCTCAATTTTTTTTTCATTGGCTGTTTACTTGCTAGGGCAAAAATAGGCTTAACTGAAGTTTGGAATTAGGGTTAAATTAAGCATTCTAACTGAATTAGACCATACACAGTCTATTGCGAAGGAGAAGGAGGCTTTTCCTAAAGCTCTGTTTGCCATAGCAACCTTAATTTAATGTGTCTATTGCACATGACTTTCATATTTTAGGATATTTTGACAATCAAGTACATATTCGAAGTGTCCTTTTAAGAGCTATACAAAGCTGTTTACTGCGTGTTGATATTACAAACCGTTCTTGAGAAATCTTCGAAAACTTCTGAACAAACTGGAATTTTTTCACTCTTTTTACAATACCTTTTTCCAAAATTTAACTGAATTTTACAATCAAGTACACAATTCGAAGCGTCATTTTTAGAGCAACATTACATAGTTTACTATGTGACGATATCACAAACCGTTCTTGAGAAAACTTCGAAAAAGTCTGAAAAAACTTGAAATTTAGATAGTTTGAGAAATTTTGCTGTATGTTGCTGTATGTATGTTGCTTGCATTGAAAGCAAGAAATAAAAAAAATGTAATTTAAATTTAGCGTTTCTTTCCATTGCAGACTTCAGTCATAACCTTATAGAAGAGAATTTCAGCCGTACATTTTTTATCAGCCTTTAGGAAAATTATTTCCGAACTAAGTAAATGTCATACTGGAAGCATTTCGTCTTAATTTAGTGCTTGCTGAGTAATCGTGAAGCCCACGTTTTCAATGTTCATTATAAAAAAGCGCTTCATAGTAATCTTTTTAAACTTTTAATTAATTCCTTTCTTGCAAAACAAACTATCATAAACTAAACGTACATATTTCAAAAAATCAATTTTAAGGTACCACTTTAGAGAAACCGAAACTTCCCAGCTTAAAAAGATAGGAGGTGCATATGGCTGCCACCAGGGGTCAGCATATGGTCTGCGAGCCACGGCGTCTGACTTTATTGGCATTGAGTGAGAAGAAGTGGAGGTGTTAAAACTTCAATTACTTTGTGGTTGATGTGATAGACTATTAAAAATCCACATCTTGGTAGGCAATGGGCCCACAAAACTTCAATTAGCACTCAATTTAATTATCGGATAAATGTATGTTTTCCTTGGTCACCAAAATGCATAAAAACAACAAACTATTGAGAATGGATACACAAGAAACTTGTGGAAAGGGGTAGATGGGTATTTTAGGCATTCATTCTCATTTGCGTGTTGTTTTTGTGGACTTAAGTGACGAAGGAAAACATATATTTTTGAAAGTTATTGGTCATACTCTATTGTTCAAACCAGTTAGAGCCGGCTCCAACCTGTTAGCGGTTACGCAACGTAATGCCTTAGGCAACTTCTTTTGTTCTGGCCCGCGTATAAATACGAGGGCCTGGACCATAGGAAGCCACTTGGTGTGGGGCAGACGACTCGAAAGGTTGTCTCCCTGGACTCTGCTAGGATTAGACCAAGCTGCAACTTGTGTTTAATGCCTATAATATGTGTTCTCAGTGCATAGTCTCCTAGCTATGCAGTAAGAAGTAAATAGGGTTTGAGATTGTTCTTGGATTCAATCGTCTACTCCCCGAGTACGTCACAATTCGTGATTCGTGTTTTATACCAAACAAAACAAAATCAGTCGCTTACATTTTGTGTGGAGTACAATACCTGTGTTTTAATTCCAGGTTGAGCGTGTAAAAGTTGCACGTTATTTTTTAGTTATGACACACCTCTGGACGACCCTAAGATTTGTTTCGAGGCGATCATGGGAATGGAACAAAGACCTGATGTGGTCATCGGCTCTAGGAAATGTTTGATGAAAGTGCTGATGCGTGACCGGAATTTTTTTTTTCTATTTTTAGACAATGGCATAAAAAATGTTTCATGTGCTGAGAAAAAAACCCATGCGTGCGCTCCCGAGAACCACTCAATTAACTTTTAGCGGCAGTGACATTTGCCGCCATTTTGGCACCAGATTGGCACCAGTATGGGTTTCGGAGGGCATAACTACAAGGTGCACTACATAAAAATGGAGGGAAAAACAACGGAAGAGCGGATTTCTTAGGCTTAAAATAACGTTGTTTTCTCCAACAACAAAAATCGCGCGTTTTAGGTCTAAGAAATCACTCTTCACAGCATCGGCCTCAGTATGACGCCCTTCTGTTTCTCTCTGCCGTGCCCCTTGCAGCTAACCCAATAAACTCCAGCATAGAGTTATATACAATAATACTACGTCGTGTCACTGCTCTATAGGAATTACGCCACACCAATCGGTGTTTGGACCGATTTTCGTTCTAGATTTTTGTATTGGTAACGTGTGGTGCACATTAAGAAGAATAGAAATAGCATTTTAATAACCAGAGTACTTGTGGGAAATCAGTAATTTGTGTGTAATTATGAAACAGAAATTCCAACATAGCGGCAGTTTTAGCTCTGCCAGCTCGCAGAGAAAACAGTCAGTAATGCGAATTCAGAAGCGAGTGGGAAAACTGTTTCGTCAGGAGGAATTATTTATCGTATTGTCACGGATTATGAGACTACAAGCATTTACTCTTAAAAATATCGAATTTAGCCAATCCAGGTAGCGTTGTTACCACGGTAACGAAACCTTTGCCGTGGCGATTATATTCTAGCTGCGAGAAAGCAAAGCGTAAACGCGCCCAAATTTCTATTTACGATGTTAGGTTTTACGATGTTTGCGATGTTTAAGTTTCTTCGTGCAATACTAGCAATACTAGCACCTATCGCATTTCGTAATCCTAACTGCAATTTCGTTTGTTTCAGAACTGTTTTTTTTTCGTGTTAAGTATGCCTAAACCTCATTTTTATGCCGCTCGTAAACGAAGTAAAAGTTAAAGTTCCGAATCTTGACGAAAAGCAACTTCGTATTTCCGGAATAGTCCCACGATTCACGAAGGTGACGTCATTTACCTATTAAGGGCGTAACTAGAATGAAAGCAAACCGATTCTTTACGTGAATACCGTGTAGATGTGTGGTTTGTTTGTTGGTGAACATGCAGCGACGAGAAAAGCTTTGATTTATATAGTCAGTGAGTAGAAAAGTGTGGTCCGTTCAGTGTAACTCGAGTATGGTGGTTTTTTCAGAAAAAAAACAAAAATTCTTTAAAAAATGACCTTGATAGCGTTAATCAGGATCATTAGTTTCTTGTGCAATGAATTGCCCCTCCCCGTATCACACCACACAAGTTTCGTGTTGTTCGTTTTATGGGTGAGCAACCGTTGTCGCCCGAAGGCCACACCTACAGACAGCGGCAAGAAGACTCTAGTCCTTAATAACCTACAAAACAGCTATGGTATTTTTTAATTAGCTATTATAATTACGCGTTAATAAACAAGACTTTTTTGGTAAATTATTTCATTGGGGTGACGTCAAGGTTCCCCAAGGACAAGCTGTTCCTCCGACAAGATCACCTATTTTTTTTTATTGCCCTAACTTGCCGCGGAACCTTGTTGGGAGTTATCCTAGGGTGTAGAATAAATCAAGTGGTTTAGAATGAGAGGGGCGGTCCCGACAGTCTGTCCCATTAAAAAAAAAAAAAAAAAAACGTCACGGCTTGACGGTGATGGAACTTGACGGGAAAGATCAAAGATTCAAAACAGGTCTGAATAACGGAGGCAGTGCCGACATTCTGTGCCATTTAAAAAAAAACTGTAGGTAGTGTACTTGACGGGAACGATTAATATCTTTTGTGATAGACTACGCAACGTGTCTGCCTCATCTGCGCTGCTGCGCTCACTTCAGCTATGCAGAAACCGCAACTAATCACACAATTACAACTAATCAGTTGGGTCTGAGTGTCAGGGGTGATACCGACATTCTGTCCCATTATCTTAAACGTAGCATAGCTTGTCGTCGGTGCACCTTGACGGGAGCGAATCAAGAATGAAAACGGGTTTGAATGTCAGGTGAGGTACCGACGTTGTCCCATTTTCTAAACATACCATAGCTCGTCATAGGTGCACCTTGACGGGAGCGAAT
>JAHWFP010094217.1:16346-29187 GCA_023313725.1 Lithobius niger | reverse complement strand
AGGAATGAAAACGGATCTGAATATCAGGTGAGGTCCCGACGTTCTGTACCATTTTCTAAAGTGGCGTAGCCTTATGTCGGGGGTCAAACTTGATGGAGCGATCCAAGAATGGCCTAGAATTAAAGTGGCCCAGATTGTCGTAAAGAGACTTTGTCAGCCGGCGACTTTGTCGCTGCCTTTCCAACAGAGGTGATATACCTTGTCGGTGGAGCATGTTGTCGCGCTACCATTTCCGTTTGTGAATGGAAGAATCTAATTTCTAGACAGTTCTTGCTCGAGCCTCAATACATGCGTTCTATATAGTTTTAGCCGTTTTTAGGTGGCTTCGGGCCGGACTGACGGGGCCGGAGGGCAGCATGCGGCCTGGACAGCGGTTTAATAGAACTCGAGCGCGCAAACTGAACTATACTACTTAACTGATCATCTTGTATGATTGAGTTTCACAGGAAGTACTGTACTCAGGTAAAAAAAACAAAACCCCCAAGAAAGTTTTGTTTGCTACATAATATTTACTGCCATATCAAAAATCGTCATTTAGGGTTCTTCGTTTGGGTGCTTTATACTTAGACCATTTATCAGCATGCACTGAGTGTGTCATGTCTAATACAACAAGCAAGCCCTTATATCGCCGTCTTCCCCACGGCGTTAAATTTTCAAGTTTTTCCCCCCTCGAGTCATTAAATGGGTGACATATTGCGCGATACGAATCATTTCAGGTTTGCGAGGCAGTTTTATAATGCGAACGCTTTTTCAATGTCAATTCAAATGAAAATTGTCACGCTGATCACATTGTCTTGACGCCTTCGTTTAAAACGGCGCGTAAAATATCTCCTTCCCTGCCAGCAATGCAGAGCAATAGTCGAACTATTTGCTAAATACTGAAACAGAACTCTCAGACACAAGCAGTTCACTTCACAGATATTAAAGTGACTCTCATTTTTAGGAGCAACAAACAGCTATAAGGCAGAAACAGTTCGAACGCTCACATTCGCTGCGGCTCTTACATGATTACATCACGTGATCTTTCGAGTTTGGCCTCCGATTGGTGCTGGTATATAGTGAACGATCCTGGATATATTGGAAAATGTTTGAAAAATAGTTGACACCGGCATTTTTTCTTTAGATTTATTAACAAAATTTATCAAACAAATGTTACACGATGGACTGACAAGTGGGCAACAAAGGAAAATTTTATAATAACTGTCTAGTGAATAAATAACACACACTTTAAAATGAAAAGAACAGCAAAATACGTGCAACTGCACTATGTCATACATCTAAATTTGTATTAATGATAAGTAGCCTATTCCGGAAAAAAAATTACCGCATACTTAACACAATCAAGAAAACAGCTTTGTCCAGCGAATTTTCGATAGTTTGAGCTGCTATCTTCTTCGGGCCTCAAGGATAGCAGCTTATGCCATCGAAAATTTGCTGGACAAAGCTGTTATCTTGATTGTGTAAGTGTGCGGCAATTTTTGTACGGAATTTTTCCGAGTTTTGTAGACATTATGGCGTTTCACAGTACGAAAATTAACGATGTTTTTAAAGTAGCCTATATTTGAAGTTACAGATTAAGTAATAGATATCCGTGAATCATAGGCGATTTAACGGTTATAATTGCTCGCGAGCAAGAAACTGCTAGTCCAATATCGAGGGGGTGGAGGGAAACACGAGCGCCCTTGCGCGCGAGTTTTTCCCTTCAGCCCCGAAACATTGGACTAGCCGTTTCGAGCTCAAGAGCAATTAATAGCCGGTAAATCGCCTGTGATTCACGGATATATTTAATGCTAAGGTTTGACGTAGGGGCTAATTTATCGTCTTATTCGAGTTTATTAAAGACTCGTTTCAAGAATTTAAGAATTTTTATATGAGACTTCTATAAATTCCTGAACGGAAGTTCCGGGTTGGAAACGGAGTTGGAAGCTTCCTATGTATGAAGGCCAATCGGAGGGAAGAGACGTTCCGTAATACCGGTGTTTGTGTTTAAGGTAAAACCGTAGTTTCTAGTCGTCGGTAGAAAATTTCTACTACTTGTAAATTTAATTGCATTCAGTTCCTGAGTGCTCTTTAGTTGCTTGAGGTTTTTTCGCTCTCCAGATACGACCAGTGCGCAACCCCACTGCGCATGCGTCAATGCGCAGCCCTCCTATAAAACGTGACCGGCGCGACGGTCGGCCATCACTTTCCTCAAGCTCTCGTCGAAGACGGATCGCCTCTCCAGCTGCATCAGCCCACTGAAAGTGCCCGACGTTCGCCAAAAGTCTCCAAGTTTGCTAAACAACCAAGCAAAGAAGACCTTCCCCATAACCTTCACCTCAAGTTCAAGGGAAGAGGACCTTCACAAGCTTTCGCCGAACGCTCAACCTTCACTGAACTTTCGCCGAACGTAATGGACCCTTCGCCTCCGGCTACCCCTGTCCCTGTAGACCCCAGCATCGTTGTCTTACCATCGCCCACACAACCATCAACGTCTGCTGTTCCACTCATCTCTATAGCTTCACCCGTTCCATGTGGCCAACGTCTACAGTCATCATTGTCTTCTTCCCCGGAACCTTCACTACATGATCACAGACCCTTGGACCTCTCATCTGCTGCCTCACATCAACCTAGTCGTCACCAAGATGTACTTTCCCCTGATGAAATCCATCGACTTTTACACCGTGCCATTCTTATGTACGTGACTGGACTGCATCCTCTGACAATGACTCTCACAAGCGGAAATCAACCACCCCTACTTCACCTTTATCAAGTAAGAGAAGACGCACTTCCTCTTCACTCAACCTTCAGACCCTGCTCAATGCTGTCCTGCGCCCTGATGACGGTCTTGATTCAGTAGCTGTACTCGCCACACACCACCGCAATCAACCACAAGTAAATTTCGAGCGTCAACTACTCGACCCATATGATGACTCCTTTCAAGGAGACACTGATTCCTCAACCATCCCGATTTTTGACCTTCTCAAAGCTGTGGAAGCCATCATCCCAGACAACTACCTCTACAAGCCCGACCCGACCCCGACTTCTAGGGTAAACCGTGGACTAACAACAGGCTTTGGCTTTGGAATAAGGGAAAGAAACAACAAGCAACGTGCCCGAATCGGCCAATCCACCACGCTTCTCACCACCTTACTCAGGACCGGCGGATCCTTACTAGGCAAAGGAGAACCCTTGCAATTAGACAAAGAGCCACCACCTCCCCGCCCCGGCCGTGAATCATGGTTTTTCCAATCCTCTGGCGACGGCGCTGCAAACCCAAGACAGTTTGAAACCTATCATCAATCGGAATTCCTTGCAACTGAAGCAAAAATGGATTTCGGAACCGCCACGTTCATCCCAAAACGAGCCGAAGTTCCTACTGCTGTTCTCAAAGAAAACGACAGAACCTTCGCCTTGGCCTCCGTGCCGCCTCTCAAGCTGACGTCCTTGCCACTGCCATTAACGCTCTATGCGAGAGACTCGCAGTTGAATCCAGCAAACGGGACATCAAACATCTTCATCTGCTGATCTCTGAATTGTTCAAGAAAATGTCCTTCGCCACCTTTCACAGTTTCAACTGGTTCACCAGGGCTCTGTTCAACTCTACCTTACTTCTACGGGACATCGCTCTTAGCACCACAACCAACTTAAACACCTCAACCAAGCATGCCCTTCGCAACCTTCCTCTTCACGAAACCGAAACACTCTTCAGAGGATTAGTCCCATCTCTGGCACCTCATCTGGACATTTCACGAAAACCTAAACCTAAACCAGCTTCTAGCCACCCTTTCGGAAAGCTCAACACAGCCTGAACACAGCTGCCCTTCCTCCAAAACAGTCTGTCAAATCTCAGTCCAAACCCTCCCATGACAACAACTCACACTCCTTTCGTGACAACAACCAATCCTTTCGCAGAAGCAACCAAACCAACAAAAGGATACAACGCAGCTCCGCACCTGACAATCGCAGCAGATACTCCGCATCTTCCAGAAACAAATCCCATCGACGCCAATGACTATATCCACCACAGACTTGTAGGCGGTCGTCTCCGATTTTTCAGTCAAGCCTGGGAACGTATCACATCCGACACCACAGTTCTATCCATAATCTCTCATGGCTTTCGTCCCTCATTCATAAACAATCCTCGCCTTCGAACTTCCCCTCCCTGGGAATTCGCAACAAGACCTTCAGACACCCTCACTTCAGAAATCGATACGCTTTTCGCAAAAAAAAAAGCCACTCGCATCTGCCCAGATCACTCCAAACCTGGCTTTTGCAGCTCCATCTTCCTCAGGCCAAAGAAGTCAGGGGGAAACAGAATGATCTTCAACCTAAAGCCACTGAATCAATTCATGCACAACAACCACTTCAAAATGGAAACCCTCGAAACCATCCGACTCTCCCTAAAGAGCATGGACTGGACCATCTCAATAGACCTGGAGGATGCCTACCTTCATATCCCACTCCATCCAGCATCTCTTCACTACTTCCGCTTTCTCTATCAAGAAACAGTTTACGAATTCCAAGTCTACCATTTGGCCTAAATGCCGCTCCTCGGATCTTCACATCCATCCTGAAACCCGTTCTCGGCCACCTCCATCGCCACCAAATCACTGCCAATGCCTTCCTGGACGACTGGCTCCTCAACAACCCAAATCCCCAACAACTCATTCGAAACAGAATGTTCACAATCCGATTCCTCCACAGCCTTGGATTGGGGATCAACTGGAAGAAGTCAAGACTAACACCTTCCCAGCAATTCACTTTACTAGGAGTAGATTTCAACTTAGTCGAAAGCACTGTCACCCCCTCATCAGAACGGAAAACCGACCTACTCTCACACGGACTGGAACTACTGAAGTCAACCTCCCACACTCTCAGAACTCTGAACTCCTTCATCGGGAAACTCGACTCCATGGTAAACCTCCTCCCGTACGGCAGGTGGATGACTCGCCCCTTCCACCATTACCGAATCGACCACTGGGACACTTGTCACCCGACATCCAGGACAACCTTACCTACAAACGAAGATTTCCCATGGGAATGCCTACATTGGTGGGTGAACGAAGCCAACCTCGCCAAAACCGTACCCCTCCACGAACCCACCCCAGACCTCCTGCTTCTCACGGATGCCTCTTTAACAGGATGGGGTGCCCACCTCCAGGATCACGAGATTGCCGGCATCTGGCCCCCAAATACTTCGGATCACATCAACATTCTCGAAATGAAAGCCATCTACAATGCCCTCGACCATTTTCGGCACCTTGTAGCAGGCAAAATAGTCCAAGTCCAGGCAGACAACACCACCGCCGTTGCCTACATTCGCAAGGTAGGTGGAACTCGTTCTCGAACCCTCCACCAAATCACCTCAGCCATCTTCCAACTTTGCCAAGAACTCAACACATCCATTCAATCTCTTCACATCCCAGGAAACCGTAATGTTATTGCGGATGCCCTATCTCGCAACAAGCCACCTTCAGGGGAATGGACCCTAAAGACATCAATTTGCGAATATCTCTTCAACATCTGGGGGAAACCCATGATCGACCTATTCGCCACGAGGCACAATGCCAAACTTCCCCATTTTATCAGCCTGATCCCGGACAGCAAAGCCTGCACCGTCGACGTTCTAACTTTCCCATGGAAGAACCTTTACGCCTACCTCTTCCCACCCTTCAAACTTCTCCCAACCATTCTCACGAAGATCGAACAGACTCCGGGGATCTTCCTACTAATCGCACCGAACTGGCCTACAGCCCCGTGGTTCCCTCAACTTCTGAACCTCCTCATAGATCTCCCAAGGAAACTTCCACATTGCTCAGACCTCCTCTCACAACAGAAAGGAACCAAATTCCACCCGAACTCCAAGACCTTACATCTGCACGGGTGGCTACTATCATCAAGCTCATCAAAGAGGCTGGAATTTTTGAAGAACAGGCCACCAGAATCGCCAGCAAGGCTCTACGAAACTCAACCAACAAACTATATAACGGACACTGGGAACGCTGGTTTCATTGGTGTAAGCGAAAGAAAGTTAATCCAATCAATCCCCCTATTCAACAACTCTTAGCATTTTTTGATGACCTCTTCAAAGACAACCTCAAAGGATCCACCATTCTGGTCTACAGATCCGCACTAAACACCGTGTTCAAAGCCGCAGGAAATCGACACCTTCTTGAAGACTACCGGATCACTTCCCTTCTCAGATCCTACGAAAATGAACGTCCCTCCGTGTATCAGAAATTCCCGAAATGGGATCTCCCTCTGGAGAGTCCCTAACCAAGGAACCCTACGAACCTATTCAAACCTGCCACATTAATCACTTAACCCGGAAGACTGTATTCCTCACATCTCTTGCAGCAAGTCTACGAACCAACGAAATGCAGGCTCTCTCAAACGACCCAGCCTACTGCTTCTTCTTTGACAACTACAAGTTCATCCACCTCAGACCATGATCTGACTTCCGTGCCAAAACTCAAAAACCTTCCGAATCCTCCAAACCGATAATCATTCCGGCGTTAACAAACATCTACAACGAAGAACCGGAAAGAACACTTTGCCCCGTCCGAGCACTCCGATATTACATCAAACGAACAGCGGACCCTGAATGCCGGCGTGGTCGTCTACAACTATTTCTACCCTTCACCAAAGGAACCAACGTAACATCAGCCGCCATGATATCCAACTGGATCAAAACGGTAATCACTAAAGCCTACGAAGATGAAAGCATCAGCTGCACCGACAACAACATCAAAGTTACTGCACATGAACAAGGGCACTTTCAATCTTCTGGGCTTTTCACAACCATGTCTCCATCACTGAAATCCTTCAAGCCACTTCTTGGAGAAGCCAGACTGTCTTCACCAGCCACTACTTCCGTGACATGACAAGACAGGAAGGAGATCTACACCGCCTTGGCTCCATCGTAACTGCCAGAAGTGTAGTCAACCCCCCTTAAGCACTTTGCAACAGAAACGAAGACCACCAAAAACGGATGCAGGTCGAAGTCCCCTGTAACGGAAGCAAGACCCATTAATACAAACGGCCCTTTTCAGGGCCACCACATTTTACGAAAGAGATCCGATATGACTGTTTCTGTTTTTACCTTAATAAAGTGCAAAGTTTTCGTTTAACTTTTGGGGGAACCAGTACGCAACCCGGGGTAACTCGCCATGATGGTGCCCGCCACCTATATTGACGAGGTCAACTGTAAATGCAATTAAATTTACAGGTAGTAGAAATTTTCTACCGACGACTAGAAATCTAAATTTTGGGGGGGTTAAAATTGGTTTCTATCGTCTTGCGAAAATTTATACTACCTGTAAATACCCATCCTACCTCCCCTCTTGAGCCACCATCATGGTTGACATATTGAGAGGAAAGCGATGGCCGACCGTCGCGCCGGTCACGTTTTATAGGAGGGCTGCGCATTGACGCATGCGCAGTGGGGTTGCGCACTGGTCGTATGTGGAGAGCGAAAAAACCTCAAGCAACTAACGAGCACTCAGGAACTGAATGCAATTAAATTTACAGGTAGTATAAACTTTCGTAAGACGATAGAAACCAATTTTAACCCCCCCCCCCCAAAATTTAGGTTTCTTTCTACTTTAATAGTTTAAATAAGATGAGTGCATAAAATGCGCTATTTGTATAAGTCTCGTAGGTTTTTAGGTGTATTTCAACGTGTCAGTAGCCTAGTTTTCGTACCGTCGGAACGAACGGTTGCCGGGTTGGGCCATTCCTCCGTGGGTGGGGGCCTAGAATAGTAGTCGATTTTTTTCCTTTCGTTTTAGGTTAGAAAGAAAAATGTCGCAGGGGTTGTGTAGACCCCTGTAAAAAGTGTTAGATTATCAGAAAAGTGTGGGTTATCAAAATTAACCCACTGTGACGTGTGTGAGTTTTCACATTAACCGTATATAACGACTACACTTTTAGCATGGGGATGTGTTAGCGTGACGTCACCACCTTGCATTAATAATTAAAATATCACTATGATGACTATGATTTCAAAGATTATCAATTCCAAAACCAAGGTATTTTTTTACTTTTATACTCGTTTTATATTGGCATATGACTGCAGTGTGTAAAATTGTGACAGAACAAAATTTTCCTCAGAAATGTTCCGAGTTTGGACCTTACGCCAACAGAAAAAGTTTTATCTTCACTTATATATAAATTATTAATTAATAACAAGCGATTTAATTTATCAAAATCATTTTTAAGTTGAGTTCCATAGTTTGTTTATTAGTACTGGCAAATATGGGAATATAGTTGAAATGCATCTTTGGTACTGAAAAAAAGTGAAATTTTCAATTACGATAAATCAATGTGTTGCCTGTCCCAGCATTCATAAATACAAAAAAAAAAGTGTTTTTTTTTTTTTTGTTCATTTTTTTGAATCAATTCTTTAAATGCAAAATCACTACCACAGTACTAAATTACTAAAATATAAAATTGCAACGGGCCATTATTGACCAACGGTTAGCAGGGACTTTTTTTTTTTTTCGGTGCCCAATGACGGAACCAACGTGTTGACAGCCCGATTCTGTCGGCAATAATAAGCCATGTTTGGGCCAACGACATCAAAGCTGGTTAGGTACCTTCATCCTGCCAGTGTTGGGCCACTGCTGTCAAATTACACCCTGTAAGATAACAATTTCTACGAAAAAAAATATGGTGCCCGTTGGTCAGGATCAAACCCTGTTATTCTATCATTTTAATCGAAAACATAAACCACTGCCGAGTAGAGTCAACTGCTATCGAACACGAGTTATTGGCAGGGCAACCCCTCATGAATCGCCATGGGCCCATCCTTTCCTGCAAATAAATACCTCGTCAGCAGAAGATTTGGAGAACAACTCACCTTTAAATGGCATCCGCAGCTTAGAGATGATCGTGGGCCTCCTAAATACAGAGGGCCACAGACGCGCCAAGTTTGAATCGTTCTCGATTGAATTCGATCCATCTAGAAGAGTGCATACAATTATATAGACTGTAGTTCACACGTTTCTTGCTGCCTGACGAAGATGGGAAGATTGAAAATATTTATTTTCTGATAATTCCTATCGAAAATTCGCAATACTGATGTGATGAGTATTGACATTTTTTTGAGTTTGAGCGGCATTTGTTTAATCGATAATTCTTTCACTCAAAGTAGAATGGTCAGATTCTTTGCCATAAACCACTACATAACCTGGAGTGCTTGTTGATAAAGCTAAAGCTAAGAATGAAGGTAGCTTAGTAGTTTTCATCATAACCAAACATAATGAAAATATCAAGTTTGTAGAAAATAATTAAAAAGTAATTGGTGTCATTTGGTGGCCATAAATTACAAAACCATTTTGCACCATAGAAACAGATTACAATTTTGTCCTGCACATAGAAATACGTTTTTTTTTTAATTACACAAAAGTAAATTACTATTAAAGGCCTGGGCATGTCTACCGATTGGCATCATGGACAACCAAAGCTAGACAAAGTAATGTCTAGCTTAATGGTTACACAATCCAAGTTTACACTGAATATTGTTTTTTTTTTTATCACTATAATGAGGTTGCAGTCGAAGAAATACGTGAGCTCAAATGGCTAAGATTCTAGTGACGCTTTAGCTTTTGATGCGTACCCAACCTTAGGGCGCGTTTAATAATAATAATAATAATATATAGGTTTGTTGCAAACGCAACCAGAATGATAAGGACCTGGAGGTCACTAACTGCCATCCGAATTTAAAACTAAAAAAAAAAAGTATAGATTACAACAACAACTAAAAAAAAAGTTTAAAAGTTTAAAAGTTTAAAATGAAGACGACAGATCGGCTGCAGAGGAAGGAGGACGGGTTGACGGTATTGGGTTGGGGTCACGAATGCCTTACCACCAAGGTTAGACCAAGATTATACCAGAAACACAATGGTCCCCGATGGCATCGCCAAACGTGAGGGACCCGTAGTTGGGGTGAGGGGGGGGGGAGCCAGCTATGATGTCAATGTTTCTATAAAAAATAATAAAATAATGCGTCGTAGTTTAAAGCTTGGCCAAAACCAATTGTCAATCATAAAAAAATATAATAAAAACAATAATAACAACAATAATAAAATATCATGCAATGGTTGCAAAGGTCGACTGGTGTCCGCTAATACCTAGCCTGGTAAAGTTTTTAAGAATAAAGAATAAAAAGAACTTTAGGTTTGTGCATACAGCAAAATGGAATAAGGAGGACGTGCCACTAATACAAGTCCAAGCATTAAAAAGTTATTCACAAAATTATGCTTCGTCATATGCAATTAAAAAAAAAAAAAAAAAATTTGAAGAATTTCATTTTAACTAAAATCTCTAGTAAGATAATTTTTTAGACAGACTTTTTTTAAACGACTTTTAAAACGGGACAAGGTTTGAGCGTTTACGCAACAAGTCATTCTCGCTCGTCGGATGCTATTTACTAGTCAACCGTTATTTATTTATGATTAGTTTTCCCGTTGCTGCTAAATGAATGCGGTAATAGATAATGATGTCTCATATATTATATTGTATATATTATATGTATTATAAATGTATGTATTATAAATATCAACACGGATAAAGAACAAAGAGCTACAGTAATTTTAACCATTGCTACAAGATTGTTGTCATTTCACGCTATTTCCAAAATTTGCTATTCTCCCGCAAAGTACAGCTTCTAGCAATGATCAAACGTTGGTAGAATAAATAGCTTCCTCGCAGTGAGAGTTCAAAATCCAATATGGCGTTCATTTCGTGGCTATCGAATCGAAGACAACCCATTGAATGCCGGCATACAAAAAAACAGTCCGTCGTCTTGTACTGCAGTAAAAATTGCTTTCTTGTTGTCACAAATCGACGCTCAAATGTTGCAAGCATATTACGCCGTGTCACGAGGCACGAGGAGAAGATTTGCGTCTGCGTCGTTTGCATGGTTACTAATACGCATAGACAACTCGAAAGCCGCATATTCCGGTAATGGCCAGAAGTAACCATCAGATTTAGTGTTGGTCAAGTAAAAGCTAGTGAGCGAGAAAACTGTCGTTGCGTAAGCGAGCCCTTGGCCATGGCACCAGAAGGCGAGAAGGGACAATTTTACTAGGTAAATCCCATCGGAAATTCTTAGATCTTTTACATGCCACAATTGACATGAGCACGAGACATCATAGAGCCCTTCTCTTCCGAAAAAAAATGCTAGAGACGGTTGAGGTCGGACTCGAACTCGGGCCTCTGGCCACTTAAGACTGTCATTGCTAACCTTCAGGCCACCTTACCCCTTCATTCTGGAGGAACAGGTAAAGAAGATGTTGGCAAAATGAAGTACAGCCAACATATTAGAAGAGAAGGAAAACAAATACCTAGGAACATCGAAGGACGGCCACATATTGGCGGAGAAGACTGATGTTGAAATAATAATAATATTAATAATAAAAATGTTCCGCCCAAGAATAGGGGCAAGGAAGACGGAAGGGTCTCGGAAGTAACCACTAACACCGGTCCCGTGGAAACAAATGATGGCAGCTTCACAAATACGGGCGCTTAAGAAAGGTGCACAAGTCAACACGGTTAAGCAGAGCCCTAAAAACACCCACCGAAGTTGCGGAGATAACTGCCTCTGGGAGGGCGTTCCATGGTGCAATCACCCTGTTTGCAACCAACCAACCCACAATCGTTAACCCAACAAAGGCCCTCTCTAACAGAATGGTGGAGCAGATAAAGAAATACGTCGGTCCCATCAAGGAGTGCTATCGTGTTAGTGGAGCAGTAAAGAAGCCTAGAAGCAGTATTGGCCTGGCGAAGGAGTGCCAATATGTTGGCGTAGCAGTGAAGAAACACGTTGGCGTATTTGATCGCGGATGCTGATAGGCGTTACAGTGGAGGTGTGCTTGACTGGGGGTGGGGCGGGGGGGCCACGCACGTGGGCACACCATTGCGGCATCATTGGGCCAACGTGGCAAAATCATTGCAAATGAGACGCCAACTAACGAGGGTTGGCCAATGTTGACCAGCGTCGGATTGGGCCGGGAGGCCCCCAATACAGGGGCCCTGGTTTAAAAAAAAATTATTTTTTATTTTTAATGATTTCGTATGAAAATCACATCAGTAAGTTGCGGCAAAACGTTTCAAATTCACGCCGATTTCGTTAAAATACACCAGCTTACAGGCTTTTGCTACATCCCCCCCCCCCCCAACTGCAGGAGGCCATTGTTTCAAAGAAACGTTTGTTTTTAAATTTGAAATGAATTCTTATTAAAATGGAAACTGTAAATTGTAGGAAAACGTTTCAAATGCATCAGATTTCTTTAAATTGCGCTAGCTTGCGACGCTTCCTCAGTTCCCCCTCCACCAACCTCTCCTGTCTGGGAGGCGACCCGAGGCCCCTGCAGTAGAGGGTCTGGTACTGTTGCCCGACACTCGATTGCCCGACAGTACTTTTGCCCGACGCCCGTTTCCCGACAGGTCTGTTGCCCGACAGTGATGTTTGCCCGACAGGTGAGTGGCTCGACAGAGATGGTTGCCCGACAGGTGAGTTGCCCGACAGTGACGTTTGCCCGACAGCTTTGTTTGCCCGACTATAAGTTGCCCGACAGGTAATTTATTAGAAATGTACAAAACACATACCACCCTAAACATTTTTAATAATGCAAATAGTTGTGAAATTCAATCAAAATTTTAATAAAGCAATCAGCTGATATTTGTTAAAAATCGGAACAAAGCTGTAAAAAGCAGATACAAAGCTGTTACTTTTAAAAATTGTAAAATTCATTGAAAAATTTTTATAATGGAAACAGTTAACAAGGCTATTTTTATTAAAAGAGAAGTCTCTTTTAATAAAAATAGCCTTGTTAACTGTTTCCATTATAAAAAT